>VVAS01047248.1:0-12925 GCA_015103295.1 Ptychochromis oligacanthus
AAGGCACGTCTGCATTGGCTTCACTTTTCAGAATTGTATTCTTTAAAGAAGCATTTTTTTTTTTGTTTTTTTTTGGGGGGGGGGTCCAACCAACTGCCTTAAACCTGCAAATATGCAGATAAAGCCAAACTGTCATAGATTAAGCAAACGCACAGTACTCTCTAATAAATAAACTGAATGGGAATAAAGACAGTAAAGTAATCTGACACATATTAATGTATTATTTAGATCCTGAATTTCATGCTGTGTCCGTATTTATTTTCATTTTGTGGCAAACAGGAATAAAAAGCAGTGACAGAGAGTTTTAGAAAATCAGGAGATAATATCTAAATGTCTGACCTTCTCGAAGACATTTTGGTCCAGCCACCAGTTTGCCATTAAGAGGCCAGTGCAGGTTTTTTCCCATGTAAGACTCGTCCTTTGGGGGTGATTCTCCTCGTGTTACCTGCTGGCGTATTGACAGTGTTTCTGGTCTGAACGTCTCCCGAGTTGGATAAGGCTCTCATCTTTTTAATGTGACATGAAGCTTAGGATCAGGACTTTTCATAGCAGTTTGGACGGTTTTTGGCATATGATGGCGTTTGTCTCTTCCAACTGAGAGAAAAGAAAGAAAATCTATGCATTTTCTCTATATTTCTGACCATTTGACAAACAATAATTTCTACTATCCTTCACTACAAGTAAATGAAATTAATAAAACAGGTTTACAAAAACAAAATAAATTTTATTACAACATTGAAGTGGACTTTCCCTTTGGGGTGGGTAAAACCTCTTGAGGGAGCGCCAAAAATTCCTTTACGCAATATAAAAACAGTGTTAAGAAAAGCCTACATGGCCAGTCTGTGGAGTGATGCTTTCAGCAGTGAACACGGGGCTCCCACTACGTTATGTCTGAAAATGAAAAGCAACAAAAACCAATTTCAGCCCTCCCTGGCTGTGTTTTTACTGCAGGTTTTTGTTTGGTGAAAATGTATCTCTTCTTTTCTGCTGCACAAAATGAGAACAACAATCATTCTTTGGGGCAGCGCTTTAGAGATATGAGAAATGTCAGAAGGGAGGAAGAGAGATTTTTATGGTTTCTTCTAACAACAGAGCCATTGTTAAGTCCAAAAAAAGTCATATTTGTACAAAACTATGAACATCAAACTATTACAGCTCCAACTAAAGACTGTCCAGACACACACAATCATTCATTCTGCTCACCACATTCACACACTTCATCTGTACTTCAGCTATTGTTCTGCTCCTTTACAGGCACACACACTCTCACTTCCAGGCGTAATTAGAGGATCACACTCTGATTCAGTAGTTCTCCCTCTCTCTTCTCCCTGTATCAAAGCTTTTTGTCTCCAACACCCTGAAAATCAGATGAACCCTGATGGGAGGAAGCACCCTCTCACTACATGGAGGAGTTACACTGATTGGCTCAAATCAACCATCTGCACTCAAACATGTCTTACACATTTAATTATACTGTTTTTCTTTGCTTGTTACCTGTGCATTGTGGGACTGGTCTCTCTTCCATGAGCCTCTCAGCAGTGAGAGGTTTTATTTTATACTTTAAATGTGTTTCAAATGGCAGAAATTATCGGTCAACAACACTGCAGGGCAGCATCTGGTGATATGTTCAAGATCCTAAATCACAACATAAGTGCAGTGTTGGTAAAGTTTAAAATGGAACTACCACTACTTTACTCCTTTATATACATGTCGAACGGCAGTATCAACGTTTACTGATGGTCAATGTTTTTCTGTGTGTCTCATTAATGTAACATGGGCCAAATACTCAATGTGAGGGAAATGAAGAGCTGTTAGACTTTTAAACACTTCACTTATTTTTCTATGAAGACTTCTTTATTTCCTGGCACAGAAAACATTTAAAATAAAGAAGTACCAACAACTGGTGCTATAATAATGCACATATTGCTGAAGTAACTTTTTGCTGTTATTTGTTCTATTATTTTGTCTTTATTATAAATAGAAATGATCCAACATAAAGACGGTGTTTTCTTTAACATTTTTTAATCCTGTTTGTTGCGAATTTAAATCATTTAAACGGCTTTTATCATCTTGTTTCTATGATGGTCTTAATGCAGACTCCTGGTGTGTTCTGAATGGTGGTGGATCGAGCTGATAGGACCTTTAGGTTAAAATTAAATCATAAATTATGGATGAAACTCAGTTTAAATTGAAAGCTTTGCTGGTAAATGACTGAAATCTTTGTTTTCCTTTGTGATGAATTTCTAATGACAGTATGAATGAGTGAGTGCGTACATGTCAAGCTCCCTTCATACAAATCCCTCCATCTTATCGCTAATCTTCTTCAGTATTGTAATATGTACCCAGGGAGGAGCTTTATTTAAAATGATGGCTTATCCAGTTCTGCAGTTCTTATGAAACACAAACACATTCACACTGGCAGCTGTTTAACCGTTTCTCTGCAGACGAGCCTTTCTCAAAGACACCTGGGAAAGTTTTTCTCCCTCAGAAATGGTTTTATTTACCATAAAAGTGGACTTTCATCAACACTGGCATTGCTGTGGGCGCTGTAATGAGGGCTGACGATTATACAATACCTATCAGACAGATCCTGTAAAACTTAAAGGCTGCACTTCGTGCCAAATCACCAACAATCCATCAACAAGTTAAATTAAAGAAATCTCAGAGAGGACTGAAGCTTTGTTTCTCCTGCCAGGCTCCTCATTTATACCATCATGTAGTCCTCCTCAGGGGAAACCTGTTTGTCTCCTGATTTAAACGATGTGACGTGGATAAACCAGAAAATCATTTGTAGAAATTCACAGTTAAAGGTAAACAAAATGCCTACAAACTGCCATTATGGCTTTATTTAAGCAACAAACCCAGAGACCAGCGTATTTCAGATGACTCTTCAGTTTTTCCTTCAGCTTTTACAAAAACTTCATGTATCATTGATCTAGAACAGCTGCTACGCTCCAGTACGACAAATGAAACGTTTCATAGCATATTAAATTCAACAACCAGCTGAGGATTTGACACGTAAACTTTTGTCCTACGTTAGTTTGCAAGGAAATTTGCATCTGTATCTATCCAAACTTTGCAGATGAACAACCTCTCCAACACTTTTGTTCCTGCTGAATGTGAAACAGGATCCAGTGACACCCCCATGACGTTATATTAAATATGAATGACTTATTTCAATTAAAATCACATAATTTAAATTCATTAATACTGAGTGTGAACAGGCACAATCAGCTGCACTGTGCGGTCCGAGTAAAAGTAAAAGGTCAGAGTGGCTGTTGGGAGCACCGGGTCATTTCCTGGTGGCCTGATGGTCTTTTTTGACCTGGCAGGGAAAAGTCAACTTCACCAGAGATGGAGGTGTCTGAGCTCTCTGAATGCAGGCGTGACTCTGTCACTAGCACGCCATGGACTGTCTACCCTCTCCACAGAGTCCATGGCGTGCCAGTGAACACCCCACAGATACGTATGGATGGAGGCCTTCAGTCGGTCTCTCTCTCCCTGCGGGTCGTGCAGTGTCGACCTCCTCTGCAGGTGATGTCAGACAAGTCGCCCGGTGAAATTAAAAATCAAATGAAACAATGGAGAGAATAAAAAAGTGTGAAGGGGCTGAAGCTCCTGCAGTACTTATAGTATAAAGAACAACTTTATCGTTTGATTGACCCATTTTAGCTTGTGGCTTCATGTAGGTCATCATAAAACACGTTACAGATAACACAATACGATGACCCTGATAAAACCACAAACCGAATGCGTCAATTAAATTGTTCTTTATACTACAAGTATATGAATTCTTGGAAGCAGGTGAAGTGCCAGAAACCTGTACTCTGTTTCTAGAATAAAAAAGCATGCAGCTAAATGGCAAAAATAGGTGGTCAGAAAACACAAGTCAAACACACTCAGAAGAAACCTCACACACATTCACATACTGAAAGTGAACAAACTGTATGCTACAAGAGCACAAACAGTCTAACACTTTTATTTGATGCTTGCAGTTTGAGCTCACTCTTACAAAATTATCAATGTGGTGGATTTTAATGGACAGAGCGGCCTCGGATGGAGTCATTATTTACTGAATTATTGTTTCAGCATCATTTCAGTTCTTCTCCAGGCATGAACACATGAAGAAACCAGCCACACAGCTTCCTCCTCTTCTCTCTCCTCCTGTTCCCATAAATAAAAGTGGTAGTAAAAAAATTAATCTAAAGAGTTATGGTGACAGTTTAAATGTAGATCACCAACCAACCTTCACCCCTGGGCAGCTCCTGTCAAAGCGACTTAATGCAGAACCAGATAAACTCATTTAGCTTCAGCTGGCTGTTAATCAGGCACTGACATCGCATTAATCACAGCAACAATGCAGCATTATCTGCTATGATTTATACATCAGGTAACGTGACTGTGAAGCTGGACTGAGCTCCATGTTCTTTTGATTCCTCTGCTCGATTACACACTCACACAGGAAGACATCCCACTGTAACTGCAGCTCTTATTGCTGGCCATGTGCTGCTCTGCCACGCCCCTAATAATGCAAACTTTAAGCCTTCATACAATTTAAACAGGTGAGTTATGAAAAAATTCTCCCCCGTACAGTTGTTATGAAGGGGGAAATTTCTGGATCAGAGGAAAAATAATGAAAAATCAACAGTACTCAAGGTCTGCAATATTGATGCTAAGTGAGAAGGACGGAGTGCGGTTTGGTGAAAGTATTTGCAGCTGCAAGCAGCAACTTCATTTAAAAGTTGTTTGAAAGCTAAGACAAGTGTGTGCTTCTTGATGTAGCACACACTCAATGTCATTTAATCTCTCTTGATAAAGCATTTTTCTTCACCTTCCATTAGCATAAGTATTCTGTAGCTTTTAAGCATTAATTCATCAAATGCATTACAGGCAGCTCAGTCTCCAGTGCCACAAAGCTGATTCTGAGTGTTCCTCCAAACAAAGAAAGCTTTCTGAAAATGTGCAGAAAAATAACTCACTGATCCTAAAGCTGCTTCATGCAACTCAAAAGCAAAGGTCTCAAGGTTAAAAACAAGCTATTCAGCTTTCAGTGCCTTTCATTAAGGGACTGAGATTCATTATAAACACAGTGGCACTTTTAGATTCTAGTTTATGCTGCCATGTAAGTTACAGCATGAAGAGAAACAAGAAGGACAGAAAGGACAGCCAAGGCCCGTGGACACTCGCTGTTCTCAATCAGTGATCAACTGCATGGGGGGAAAGAGCTCAACAAGTGCGTTTATATGGACCTGAGCTTCCTAACTATGAGCCCACATCTGTGATGTGACATTTACACAGAGCACAGAGAAATCTGGTTGAGATTAATAAATACCGAAGCCAACAGCCAACTGTCGCACACCACCTGAAGTGGAGCTGAGGAGAGAACAAACTGATAATCCTTCCACAGGTTCACCAACAGAGACCAGGTGTAATGGAAAGAGCTAAACTTGATTTACAACAAGAAAAAATGAGAGCTTCGCAGTGAAAATGAGTTCAAAAGTGTCGTTTCACCCTGATTAGCTTCTTTTCATAATCTCTGGAAGTCAAATCTGATCGGCATCCCCTACATGGGCACAGGTTCCAGGCCTGAAGAATCCAGTGCACAAGTCTCTTAAACCTGAATCCTTTCTAATCACCAGCAGAGTACCTCACGAAACACTGTCCTGATGAGTTTATGGCCTCAGTTTTAGGGCTTACTAAATAAAACATCAAGTCAGTTTGTAAATTATGGCCCGTTTTGGAGTCAGAAACGAGGATTATACAGGGTATGTTCACTAGCTAACAGCCTAAATAAAAAACTCTTATTACCCACTGAGTGTGTGTTTTCACTGTCTGATCCACACCTCGCGCTCGGCTCGAGGCTTCATAATTGGGCTTCACTAACCAATGAGGGACGTCACGGTGACTATGCCCATTTTTTTTATACCATCTATGCAAACACCTTGTGGTTCCAGAGAAACCTCAGCCTGAGGAGGGGCCTCAGAGCGAACCATCAGCCCTGTAGTTAGTCAACAACCTGCTCCACCACCTGAGCCACCCGTATGCGTGCAGTTAGTCAAGCAGTCGCTTACAGGCAGAGTTTGCTTGCTACAGAGTTTGCTCGCTGCTGTTGTCCTTGCAAAAATTATGCCACAAATGCTGCTGTATGGTACGATTCGGTGCTGTTGCAGCTTGTCATGTACATCTGGATTTTTGTAACCAGGGTGAGCTGGAGGCGTGAGTGTGTAAACAGGTCGGTTCCTACATGCAGGAGCACAGACAGAATCTAAGACGCATTCTGCAGAAACACCATCCATCCATCCATTAACTGTTTATCCAGTTCAGGGTCACAAGGGGACTGGAGTCTACTCAGCAATCATGGGGCAAGAAGTGAAGTACACCCGGGACAGGTCGTCAGTCCATCGCAGGGCTGATTCATGCATCCCCATATGGCCAATTTAGGATCACCAATGAACCTAACAAGCATGTCTTTGGACTGCTGGAAGAAGCTGGAGTACCCGGGACCTTCCTGGTGTGAGGCAACAGCCCTAACCACTGTACCACTGTGCCACCCTGAGAAAAATTACAGAAAATCTGAGGGATCACTTCATCTCCTGTTTTGATGTCGATAAAAAATGTATTGAATTTACTAAAAAGTTTAGTAGTGAAAAAAAAGAACAACTTACAGCATACTGCTGTCTGTTACAGTCACACCAGTTCCCTTTTTCCTATAGTGCCTCACACACACATACACACACAGAGGAGTGCTGTAGCTGAACGAGATGAAAGTGACCCACATGTGTGCAGTACTGAACTTGATGTTCCTCCGGGGAAGGCGAGATGCTGAGTGTTGCGTTCGCTGGCGTACGACAGAAATGTGATGGCTGATAACATGTCTGTGTAGAAGTGTAAATTATACAGGGCTCAAACAAACAAAGATGGCCTTCGTCTCAGAATAAGAGCGCTTCGTTGGCATGAGGTGGGTGGAAGATGTGCTGTCAGACTCTGCAGGCCTGCCGCTTTCCAGAAACACAACTGCTGATGGAGCACAAAGTAAAACAAAAACTGAGAGATAGCAAAACCGAATACACATCAGCAACATGACAGAGGAACACAGAGAGAAGTAAAAACCCTGCAATACTGTAGCTGACTGTGACCTTGTGAACTGGAAATCTCATCAAGTCTCTAAAACTTGTAAAATGCATCAAATTCAGGGAGTCCAAATAATAACAATCTGCTGCTTTCAGTGGACTCCAGCACCCACCAGGAACAACTCTGACTTATCGCCAGGACTTTGACTTATCAAAAGCTTTGCCATTTAGCATCACCAATGTCTGTAGCTGAGACTGACCAAATATGAAATTGATCAAATTAAAAGCCTAATAGAAGTTGGAAAAGTACCACGCCTGGAAATGGCAAAGAGGTGGCGCTATGGACCCATTTTGCTCTGCCCATGTGCGAGACCAATAAAATACGTAAATTTTCACCAAACCTGACACGTGCAAAATTTAATGAGTTTTCAAGCATGTTTATGCGCTCAAAAAGGCGATTAACTTGCTGAAATAATAAACGGAGAAGATACTACAGGGCCTTCACACTGAGCGTGCTCAAGCCTTGACAACAGAAATGTAAGATTACTCGGTCACTCTGAGGTTAAATAAACAGAAATGTGTTCCAGCTGTCACCCATCCGACATGACGAGTTTCTCCTCAGAATAAAGATGTTTTCTGACAGTTCATGAAAACATAAAACATACTTCCCATCAGGACGAGACCGCTCTTGCTCTCGAGTTTTAAAGGATTTTGAGATTACGAAGGTGTTTCTCTCAGGCAACCAAAAGGCCAAAAGTCCACACGTTCAGCCTCTTGGGCAGGAATTCACCAAAACCTTCACTAAAGTCAAACATTTCCGAGTTCATCACCCTGCTCTTCACCGGGAGTCAATACCAGGACTCAAAGGCATCAACAGAGAGTGATCGGTGGAAAACTTTACTGCCCTGAAAACTGAAGCGTATGTTTCATTCTCTGTTTCTACTGACATCCATCAGTGGTGTCATTAACTTGATGGATTTATCAGTACAAGACGAGACCTGGAGGCAAATGCCTACAAAATACACCAGGAAATATTCTCACTTTACAAGGTGTGGAAAATAACTCAAGATAACTGAAGGTGGGACTCTGAGGACGCCATCATTTAATCTGAACATGTACGTTTTATTAGAAGCACTTCTGAAATGATGCAATAAGGTCAAAATGTTTATAAAAAGGCCGTCTTTATACCAAAGCAGCACCAATAAACCCTTACCTCAGACCCAGGATGAACTCCTGGACATCCTGCACTCCAAGTCTGACAAACCAAAAACCTGCTGCATCGCACTAATTCAGTCGCACAATGTGATCACATGCAGCTGCCATCACATCCACAAAACAGCCAATCAGAAAGAGACAGCAGATGATGGCTTAAACACTTACCAGTTGTGTCCACATCGTTGGGCAAGCCGAGCACTGGCTTTTTAGAAGAAAACTTCATTCAGTTCCAGATGACCCTGTTCCGACAAAAGCTGTTTTTACCTGTTCAGTTACTTACATCACTTTACTGAATAAAACTTCATTCGTTTTTTAAAACCCTTGTCATTACTGGAAACCAGAAAGGAGGATTATCCAGGGTTAACCAATGAGCATGCGGTGTCCTCGGTTTCTCAGTCAGATCTGTCCCTCGCTCGTCATGTCAGATTTCAAAACACCAAGATGGCGATGGCGAAAGCCCTCAGCACTTAACAGCACTTCACAACCCAATGGGCGGCATCACAGCAGCTATCTATCTATCTTTTACACGGTCTGATCCTGGTTCTGTTGGATGTCTCTTCCTGTTAAAATGGAGTTCTTTCTCCCTACCGTTGCCATGCGAAGCTCACAGGGGACTGTCAGATTGTTGGGTTTTCGCTCCAATATTGGAGGGTCTTTATCTTATGATGTAAAACACTTTGAGACAACTGCTGCAGTGAACCAGTCCAGTAAATAAAACTGATAATAGAATTGATTTCAGCACACCCCTCTGTCAGTGAGACATGCAGTTTATATGTTTATATGACTGATCAATAGAGTCGAGGCAAATTTTTTGGGAGTCTTCATCTTGAACCTGAGCCGATACGCGACTGCTGAAAGCCTTCAGTGTGTAGGAACAAAAAAAAAAAAAGAAAAGAATCAGCCTTGTTGTTGTCTGACCTCCATCTTTCTGAGTCCAAAGTAATCTGAAAGAGTTCTGAAAAGAGCTGAACTGAGAGAATTGGTGAAGAGGCTGTGAGGAACATGAAGTCCTTCAGCTGAAGTTCACCATAAATATGCTGTGAGAATGTTTTCATGCTGCTCAAAGTTTCACAGAGACACTCGCCAAACTCAACGTGTGTTGAAATCCACATAAAAACTGTTAGAAAAGGAAGACAAGGATCTCTTCTCCTTCCTTCAAGGACAAAAACAGTGAATGGTTTTTGTTACACAGCAGAAAGCAGTCACATCTAACTGCCTCCTCTGCAGCACTACTGTTCTGATCAATGAACATGATACATGATCTATATTTATTTATTTAGATTAATGGATCAGGCTCAGGGATTAAAGAAAGATGTCAAACAGGTGGAGAAAAAACAGCTTAGTCAGTCGATTGGAGGCTGTTTAGAAAACTAAAGAAAAGGAGACGGGAACTGAATTCAGGCTGGAACTTAAGTGTATTATATTTTAATCTGTCTCTTATCTCTAAGTGTTTGTTTGAAGCATTAGATTTTAAAATGACAAAGCCGGGCAAAAAAAAAAAATATAGTGTTCAGAAAGCCCAGCACGAGGTTTTGTTCAAAAATCTGCAACCCACAGTCAACTTGATCAGCTCAATCATCACTTTGGCCCTAAAACTGATTTCAAGAGAACAAACCACTGCTGTACATCGTCCCCTAGAACCTCAAAGGGGACCACTTTTAAATCATTAAAACCTGAATTCATTTAGGTTTTAATGATTTTCACTGTGGATTTTAGTGATGTTCACTGTGGAAATAGAAGGCCTGATTTCATGATTTTCTACCTCCTTTATCAACAATGAAAGCTAATCCTCAACTCAAACGCACACCTTTCTGTGCTGAAAGTAACGTGTCATTCAGCCACAGGTGGGACGTCTTGGACCCCGAGGCTCCAGCTCGCACTGTCACTCAGGTGGAAATCACAGCTGTTTAAACTGCTGCCTCACAATCACACACAGAGCAGAAACCCACTCAGTGAAAGGTGAACTGATGGATGGTGTGTGCACGTGGACGCTGTCGCTCTGCAGAATCATGGAAATTCAAATACGTGCAAGATCATGGTTTCAGGGTCAAGACAGGATCTCTAGACATGTGTGTGAGTATGAGCTAAAGCAGGCTGAAAACATACGGCCCGTGGGCCAGAACCGCCCAGACAAAGGCTGCAGTCCGGCCCACTGGATGCTGTGCAGAGGGTAAAATTACAGAAAAGGAAGATGTTGTGTTTTCCTCTCAGGCTGTTAATCATCGATTCCAGGTTTTTTTTTTTAAAAAAAACTTTACAGGTTGTCATGCAGTGGTTTTACTGTCAAAGTGGACTTTATGTGGCCCATGAACTAAAATGATTTAAATGACTGATTCTGATGGGCTGACACTGAGCACTCCTCCAATAACTGAGCATGCTGATATTAAACAGTATGAAGTTGAGTAGATGATTAAATTACTTTTTTTTTTTTAAATTAGAAATTAAAGTGTTTGTGACCTCTGTAGATCAGACAGGAGAGGAGCTGCAGGATGATAATCAACACTATAGCGCCATCTTGTGGTTAAAAAGGTAGAAACTCCCTGATAATCCCTGGATTTCTGCAGAATAGCTGGAAACATTATAACATATTATTGATATGGTGTTTATTTATCGTTTGGAACTGCATAAAGTCCATTAAATATGTCATCAGACTCAGTGCAAGCTAATGCCTGAACAACCTGAATGAGTTCCAGTGATGAGTTTTCATTAAAGACTCATTAAAGATTTTTTGTTTTTTTAAATATGTAAATAAACTTCCTGAAGACATCATTTTCTTTACACTTTGAGCAGCTTCTGTACTGACAGGAAGCTGTCGTCAGGCTGCTTTTACCTGCAAAATAAATCGTGTCACATGGTCTAATCCCACCAATCCAAGTGAAACACAAACACACACAGGCTGTAGTTTGGAAACCACCCATGGACACAGCAAAACATTAAGTCACACCTGTATTCATACCTGCAGTCATGAATCATCTGATCATCTGATCGAACAGTCACCTCTTCTGGTGACTGTTCGATCAGATGAAACACTTTTACAGCAGCTCAAGCTACTTTTTAGTCAGTTTACTCACACAAAAAAATGTTTTATCGCCTCACTCATGTTGTCATCATCTTTACCATCAGTCACACCCTTTGATGTATACTAACAGAGTCAATTAAATTTCATTCTTTGCTATTTCTACACTTGCAATAACAAAGTTTGGTTGACACAAAATTCCAAGTTACACCATTTGGGAACCAACCAGACAGCATAAAACATGGACGTAGCTTCAGGGTCAGAAAAATGAATCCAGTGTGAAGTACCTTAAACCTGCATTCTGTCTGAAGGCCACAGCTGGTGATAGCTGCAGGTTTCAAAAAGACTTCCAGTCCTATAGAAGTCTGAGGGAAGATGTCTTTCTGTCTTGACCTCTGGAAACACTTTGCTGCTGAGTTTATGCCCTCAGTCACTCATTTTGGGTAAGACTGAATAAAAATTAAGTCTTAAAAATTAAGTTTTGTAAATCTTGGTCATGCCATGTTTTAAACAGGAGGATTATCTATTGGTTCATGAGCTGCCAATGAGTGTTTCACAGTCAGACCCACGCCTCCTAGTCACATCCGTTTTTTTGCAACCAAGATGGTGACGGCGGAAACGCTCATCTCGAGACTTCAAAACGGGACTTCAGAAACCAGCAGGTGACATCACGGTAGCGCCGCCCATCCTTTACACCAATTATGGAACCAACGCACGGACCATTTCAGGTCGCTCCCCGAGAAAGAAAATTAAACAAGCTCCACCCCCAAAATAATAAACAAATTGCAGCTTTATGTTAATAAAGGGGAGACACATCTCTGCAGACATTACAGATACACATGGGTCCACCAAAGATCTCAAACATGTCAGGAAACCACAGTCTGACTCCACACAGCATTATTTCTAAATATCCTGCAGTTAGAACTCACAGTCACAGGTTAGTTACACACCAAATCGTACATTGGAACAGAAAATGAATTCATGGATTCATGTATCAGCCAGTGTGTTCAAATATGAGCATGATCTTTGCTTCATTCATGGAGCTCTGAACTGCAGAGGATTAAAGTTGGTTTTACTCGTTTATCAACTCTAACTGGGAAGAAAATCACTTCCTTATTTGGTAATATGAGATTTTATTTGTTGATCATTTTCTTAATTATCAAAAATATTTGATATTTATGTTAACATAAAAATAATTTTAACCCAGCCACAGGGGGGGCCACAACCCAGTGTACTCCTAGTGTCAGTCCCAAGGAAGAGTTACCGGATGACTGGGAAAGTACAGCTGAAGTGGTGAGGGAAACTGCCAAGAAGGTGTTTGGTGGATCCTCTGGACAGAGGAAAGAGGACAAGGAGACTTGGTGGTGGAATGAGGAAGTACAGGAAAGTATTCAAAGGAAGAGGTTAGCAAAGAAAAAGTGGGATAGTCAGTGAGATGAAGGAAGTAGACACGAGTACTGGGAGGCCAGGAGTACAGCGAAGAGAGAGGTTGCAAAGGCAAAGGAAAAGGCTTATAGTGAGCTGTATGTGAGGCTGGACACCAAGGAAGGAGAAAAGGACTTGTATCGATTGGCTAGACAGAGAGATCGAGCTGGAAAGGATGTGCAGCAGGTTAGGGTGATTA
>VVAS01047250.1:0-10365 GCA_015103295.1 Ptychochromis oligacanthus
AAAGATCCTCTTTAAACGGTAAGATACTTGACTGTGGCACACGTTGCTAAGTTTACAGATAGGACTTAGTGTTGATATATTTCCTTGTTATGGTGTCGCTTACGCTGTAAAGCGTATGGGGCCTCGTTTGGGCCTCGCGATAACGCGGTCAGTTTGTTTTTTACATGCATTTATATATATTAAAAAAAAAACCTTTTGTTGTGCTGTACGTCTCTGTATAGCTATATGTGATGTAAACAGTACATTAGACGGTGTAATCTCCAGTAGGACTAAGGTTATATTGATCTAGTTGTCTTACGTCATATTTGTTAAAACGGGTATTTACGTGTTTTTTTGGTGAGATGTGAAGTTTTTTGTTTTAGAAACGAAAGAAATTTAAAATGCCATGTGTGTTATTTCAGAAAAGCGCAAGGTTAAAATTACTCTTACTTTCGTGTTTACGTAACCCGTAATACGTTTTTTCCAGCCATTACACAGCTGATTTACTTAGCACTATGGTCTAAGTAATGTGTGTGTGCGTGTGTGTCAGTGATTTGGCCGTACTCAGCATGTCTACAAGGAGGAGGTCCAGATCTTCAGGATCATGTACGGGCCTGAGTGAGCCTCCGCAGGCTGAGGGCATCCATGTCTACCTTTTCTGGACAAAAGATGGAGAAAGATATTTGTCTCACGCCACAGGAGAGGTCACAGCGGAGGAGCTGTGTATCTGTGCTGCAGAGGCTGTAGGTGAGAGTAAAAGCCTTGATCAGATGTGCAGTCCAAAAGTGAAAACATTTTCTTTTCATGGGATATTTGAGCCTGTTGGTGGCAAATGTGTGTAACTTCAGTGTTTCCTCCTCAGGGATAACACCTCTGTGCCATGTGCTGTTTGCTCTGTACAATCCACTATCGCACTGTTGGTACAGCCCAAACCACATATTCAAACCAGAGGAGAACTCGAGCCTTGTACTTCACTACTGTATGAGGTTAGTCTGTCTTTGTGCAACACTTTGTCTTTGAGGCAGATGAAACACAGTGATGATGCTGACATAGTGTTTTTGTATGTAGGTATTACTTTCGGAACTGGCATGGACTGAATGAGAAGGAGCCAACTGTATCCCGCTATGCTCCGAAACCTGGTTCAGAGGGGGGATCCCCCTTACTTGAAATCACGTCACTGGAGTATTTATTTTCCCAGGTTTGTGTTTATCAGGATGCTTTGGGTTTTACAGTGTTATAATGACATGCATATTTTTGTTGCGTTGACAATAATAGAGTATCTGCTATGTCTCCAAATCAGGCTAAGTATGAATTTGTGAATGAAGTGTTCCAAATGGAAGATGTGGAGACAGAGGAGGAGCTAAGTCGCTTCAAAAATGAGAGTTTAGGAATGGCTGTGCTTCACCTCTCTCACCAGGCAATTCAAACAGGCTCTACTTTGCAAGATGTAGCTGCAAAAATCAGGTAATTACTGTGGAAGGAAGGATTGTGGTATCATTAAGCCAAATAGTGTTTAAAGCTAATTGCACTGACAGCTGTCAGTTTTGTCATTAAAGATTTTAAATAGTTTATAATACGTTTATATCTTTTTTTGAAATGTTAATATTATTTTCTGCTGCTGTAATAAATGTATTTTAATCTAATTCAGTCATTGAATTCAGGTAGTAACACTATAACTCTTTTTTCAGCTTCCTACACTGCATTCCAAGATCTTTCGCCAAACACATTTCTAAAGACAACTTCCTAACTAAAATCAGGATCCAGCGAGTGTTTAAAGACTTTGTGCGGACCTTCCAGCAGCACACAGTGGATCGGGGTAAGCTGGGCACCCAGGAGATCATGTATAAATACATCTCTACTCTCGAGCACTTGGCACCACGTTTTGGCACAGAGACTTTCCCTCTAACCCAACTGGATCTGAGGGATGACGAGGACGGAATCAGCTCTTACTCCAGCACCACCCACGCCCAGGGTGGCTCGAAAGACAGCTACCACAGTCCCATCACGCATGAAATATTGGTGTCCGGCATCCAAGGGATTCAGTGGAGGAAGGTGTCTGTTCAGAGGGTCTGTATAAAATATGGTTTCAAGCTTCTAACATGCTGGCACATTACATATGCTGCTTGTGTGGCCTTTTTAATTTATTTGGTCTCTTTACTTAGGCATCAGCAAACAGTTACCTCAGGAGTGACTACATGAACTACATGAGGAAACCAAAACAACAGTCCAGCCAACCAGATCTGAACACACCCAATAAATGGACCCCCTTCTGCGATTTCCCTGAAATAACTCACATAGCCATTACTGACGCTAATGTCTGCATTAGCACTCAAGACAGTCGCTGTATGGTGAGAGCACTTGTTTATCCTTTAATGTAAAAGCTGCATTACAGTCACTTAATTGGTAAATGTCCTTGTAATGCATTAGTCCAATTGATAAAGCGTTTATTAGTCATTCAACTGATTGCTCTGTCTTTTGAGTATGTCTTTATATACTATACTGTATACATTTCTTCCCAGATTCTATACATGTGTGACTATAAAACCTCTCATTTTTGACTTTGCTTTGGGCAATTTATCATGTTTTGAATTTGTATGTGTCAGTAGGTGGGAGCTTTGATTGTAAGTTAGTGGTGTTTCTCTATATGTATGTAGGAGGTTCAGATGAACTCCAGCCAGGAGGCCCGTTCCTTCATCTCCCTCCTAGATGGATACTACAGACTGACTGCAGACGCCCACCACTATCTTTGTCGTGAAGTGGCTCCCCCAAGGGTAGTGCTGAGTGAAGCAAATCTACTGCATGGACCTATGCAGTGAGTTTTCTACCCTTATATACATGCACATTCAGACACAGAGCAGGCTATAAAGAAATACAGCACTTAATGTCATAACTCCTGTGTGTTTCCAGCGATGACTTTGTGCTGCTTAAGCTGAAAAAGGAGGCAGCAGAGGAGGGAGCATTCCTCGTTCGTTGGAGTGCTCTTGACTATCACCGCATCATCCTAGCTGTGCTAAACAAAAACGAGGCGAGTCAACACCCACACTCTTCTTTGGGAATTGTTGCAGTGCAGTGATGGTGCAAAAATAAACCAGATACTCTCTGTGCACCTGTGTTTGTACATACAGGATGGTTCAAGCCACAAGCAGTTTCGTATTCATGTAAAGGGTTCAGTGTTCTGTCTGGAGGGCTGGGACCGAGAATTCTCCAGTGTGAAGGAGCTCACAGATAGCCTCAAGTCCTTTGTGCTCAAGTCTGGTTCGGACAGCTTTACTGTCAAAAAATGTGGTTTGCCAAAACCAGGAGGTTTGTGTCACATGTTATGCTTATGTATCCCATACTATGCCTCCACAGCCCTGTCAAAACCCCCCTTCCTCCTTAGCACCTCTTCAGATGAGCTCAGTTGAACCTATTTTAGACCAGATCTGCCAGATCTGGACAACTTTCAGCTTGCTGTTTCAACCATTTATACATTTTTTGATCTTTTTGATCTTTAATCCGTTTTAAACTTTAATGCATTTCTTTTGGGTGCTCTGTTTTCTTCTGCCTGTCCATTACTTTTAATTAAATGTTAACTTGCCTGCTCAACCTTGTTCACCTCCATTCACACATTGAAATTCACACATTGTAATAGTTGAACTAATGGTTCCACGTACCCACTAGGGTATCCCTGTTTGGGAATTACTGCTTTGAGATATTTAGGTGTTTACTCTGGTGTGCTGTGTGTGACACAGAGCTATCTAACCTTCTGGTAAGGAGACATGGTGTCGATCGCCGCGTTCGCACTGACTCCTTATCCCTGATCTTGACCCAGCTACGCTTCCACCAGATCAAGGACAAAGATATCAAACAGGTGACGATGTCCACTTGCCTTCATATTTACAGAGGCTTTGTTGTTGTCTGCTCTGTAGCTGACTGCATGGGTATTTTGTTTTTGAGCAGGAGCAGCATTTGGGCCGTGGCACGAGAACTAACATCTACTCAGGACGCCTACTAGTGCGGGAAAGAGGAGAAAATGATGATGATGAGTTCAATAACAACTCTCACAAAGGCATCCGAGTGGTTCTCAAGATTCTGGACCAAAGCCATAAAGATATTGCTCTGGTAATCTATTTGAAACTCACTCAAAAGAATGACACTGTACTATGCTGAATGGTTATTAACATCTTGTGTGTGATGTTTACGTTTTCACTAGTCCTTCCTTTGTCTTTCTTAGGCATTTTTCGAAACCGCAAGTCTCATGAGCCAGGTATCCCACCGTCACCTGGTGTTTCTACATGGCGTGTCTGTCAAGGGATCTGAAAGTAAGAGCTGTAACACTTTTCATCCTCACTTCCTCATTGCTACTTCCCCATCACACACATAATCTGTGTATATAGTCAAATTTCTGATTCTAGTACCAAGCGAACCATGTCGCAAATGCAAAATCACCCTAAGCCAGTACTATTTTTTATATGTTTACATTTTGCTTGTGGATATATCACAGACTAGACTTCTCAGACCTGTTCCTATCTTTGCAGACATCATGGTAGAAGAATTTGTGGAGTTTGGGCCTTTGGATCTCTTCCTTCGCAAAGAAAATAATGTGACACCCCAGTGGAAATTCATTGTTGCAAAACAACTTGCCAGTGCCCTCAACTATCTTGTGAGTCCAAACTCTACTTTTTTTTTGCCACTGATTATATTTCAGTACATCTATTTGATTTAAGAGAAGTAATTTAAGTGTTATCCAGTGTATCTCTAGAAAATAAGCTGCTGCAGGCCAGTGTGTAAAATGCTTCGAACAACAGAATCCAGTTGTAATACTTTCTTACTTGACATGATGTTGTGAGTTTGAGATGCTGCTATCAGGCAGGAAGTGAAGTAAATATTATATCAGAGCAAACTTTAAGATAAGTGCTCTATGTGGGTTTTTTTGGTTTAATGACTGTTAGCAGTAACATTTTGTGTTATTTTAAAAACACTCTGCTTGATCAACAGTTGACATTGGTGTTGTTTTCCTTATTCTAGGAGAGCAAACAGCTGGTTCATGGAAATGTCTGTGCCAAGAACATCCTGGTGGAAAGAAGAGGTCTAGAACCTGACACTACACCTTTTGTCAAGCTGAGTGACCCAGGAATTGCCCTGAGTGTCCTTTCACGGGAAGGTCCGTACCAGCAGCTCACTTCAGTTCACAACAAAGTCTCTATGCACAGTTAACTGTACCTTATGTGCTGTTTAGCCTTTTTTGCAATCAGATTTGGAAAAAGGAAAGTTCAGTCTGATCTCTTCTTGTATCTATTTCCGTGTGTCTTACAATTTTGGTTCAAAGTATGTTGTTCAAGGGTGTCGAAATAATAGAATCAAGATCAGAGGTGCACTCCCGCGAAGAAAAATAAAACAAAACCATGTCATCATTATATAATTTCCTTTGCAGCTGCTTGCACTGGATACCAACTTTGTAGATAGCTACTTTTATACATTTCTTAATTTAAGTATGAAAGATTAACTTCTGCCTTTGTCACCATCTGTTTAGTTCAGTTAGGTGGAGTTCTCCTTAAAACAACTTCAGAGCAGCCAGAGTTTGAGGTCACCTTAACATCATACAGTAACTTCTATCATTATTGCTATTGTGCACTGCAGAGCGTCTGGAGCGTATCCCATGGATTGCCCCTGAGTGTGTTGACAGTGGTGCGCCCATTGGCAGTTATGCCGACCAGTGGAGCTTCGGCGTCACGCTGCTTGAAATCTGCAACAATGGTGATCTTCCCATCAGCGGCAGCACATTGTCTGAGGTAGGCCTGTGACACAGCTTTAGTCCTTTTCAACAGCCAAAAGCAGCACATGCCCATGTCATCCTTCTGACATCTAATTGTAACACTTGAATGTTTCCCCCAAACAGAAAGAGCGCTTTTATCAGCAAAAGGGCCACTTAGCTGAGCCATCCTCCCAAGAGCTGGCTAGGTTCATCAGTATGTGTTTGACCTATGAGCCTGAGGGGAGGCCGTCATTCCGCAAGGTGCTCAGAGAACTCATAGAGCTCATGAGGAAAGGTCAGTCTTTGCTAGATAACCTTATCTCTGTTTTTCTTTGAGTCTGTTTCAGTGTATTTAATAAACAAATGCCTGTTTCTTCACTCAGATCCTGATATATCTCCCAGCAAACCTCTCTCTACGACTGACCCCACTGTGTTCCATAAACGCTACCTGAAAAAATTGAGGGTCTTAGGAGAGGTGAGTGCCACACAGTATTAGTTTACTTTTCCTTTTTATTAGTTAGAGTAATCTTCTCCTTATTCTTCTGTTTACAGGGTCACTTTGGAAAGGTGACTCTCTACTTGTATGACCCAGCCAACGATGGGACGGGAGAGCACGTGGCAGTGAAGTCTTTGAAGCAAGAAAACGATAAAGTATCTGACGGCTGGATGAAGGAGATTGAGATCCTGAAATCCCTGTATCACAGCAACATTGTCAAATACAAGGGCTGTTGCACAGAACTGGGTGAGTCCTCGCTTGCCGTCTCTCTGCATTAAATATGTTTTTGAACCATATGTCAACAGAGTCTGCATGTATAAATGAGTGTGCAGCACCGCTTTTGTAACCTGCAGTGCTCAGTGGATCATTCAGTGAATTGATTTTTGGTCCCTGCTGTTCCTCTGTAAATATTGGAAATTCATTTGAAGTGCACCGCTGTTTCCATTGTTGTCAATATTTTGAGCTTTTAACACACAGCATGCTGAGCAGAACAGCACTGCACCAGAATAGGCACCAGGTTTTTCTTGTCGGAAAGCTAAAGCCACTTTTGTGTTGTCCATTCACAGGAGGGCAAGTCGTGCAGCTAATAATGGAGTACCTTCCTCTGGGGAGTCTGAAAGACTACCTCCCCAAACGTAACCTTGGGATGGCCCATTGCCTCATGTTTGCTCAGCAGATCTGTCAGGTGAGCTGTGGTGGTTTAGTAGTGCTAGGGATGTAGTATTTGTAGACACCTATCTCAGACTCTCTGTGTGTGCTCCTGTGCCTGTCCACCCGCTCCCAAGAATGTTTGTACAGCCCAGCATTCATTCAAATGAGCTTTTCTGTAAATACATTTTTCATAATTTAACATGACTCCTTTTTCATTACACTCAATTGGAATTTTTTTTATGACCGGACCCCTTTTGGCCTTAGTCTCGACTCTAAGCTGCTCTGACTTTACTTGAGTGGCCTTGACTTCCACCCTTGCTTATCCTAGGCATTCACATTTTCTGGTGTGAGAACTGCTGAGATGTCAGGTTACATTCTCCTCTCTTCTGAAAAGAATCTGTGTTTTTCTATTACTTTTGTGCAGCATACAATATAACAGCCTGAAGGAGATAATCCATCACATTAATTCTATTTTACAGCACACTGTTTTTTTGTGTTATGTCATCAATTCATTCTGTCTGAAATAACTAGTTTGATTGCATTAGCATTATGTTACACTGTGTTTTCTCTCAGAAACCTGGAAAATGTCCTCTAGGAAATAATCCCTTAGCGTCCAGAAACATAATTTCACAGCAGCCTTGAAAAAAATTTCAATTTATGATTGAATTTCCAGTTTATTGTTGATAATATAATAATATTAGCTTTGATGAAGGGTGTTTAGTAATGGGAAGTTTGATTAAAAAGTGTAAAATGTTACAGAATATTAAGAGCAAGGCTCTACAAGCTGTACTGTGGCTTTGCTTTGATCTAACATGCTTCAGCCACAATTCTAGGGTGTGGATGTTGAGCAGGTATAATGTTTATCGTTTTTACCGTGTCAGAGAGGCGTGCAAATTTATCATTTAACAAAGGTACAGTTGAGGCTGCAAGGAATGCAATTTACTTTGCAGGTTTTTGATCAAAGTATTGGACAAACTGAAATTTAGACCTGGTGATGGTGTTAAATGAAAAGTGTTATTATAATATATCTTTACGGTAGCAATAATGCACGTGCGTAATTTTATTGATAGTGCATTTAATAGTTATGGAGAGTATTTTCTCAGAGCCACAAATTTAATCCTTAATAGTGTTAGAGGAAGAGTTAAAAAACACAAATGTGTGAAAATAGTTTTTCTGACCTGTTTTTATCTGAGCCCAGTTGTGGACTGACAGACATTATCCTCCATAGGGACATATGCCTTTTTAACATGGTTAAAAAAGGCAACTGTTTTCAAAATACAAATTGTATACATCATTTTATTTTTATTTTCTTCTAAGGGGATGAATTACTTGCACTCAAAGCGATATGTCCATCGAGATCTGGCTGCCCGCAATGTCTTGGTGGAAAATGAGAGTGTGGTAAAGATTGGAGACTTCGGCCTGACGAAATACATCCCTGAGGGAGAGATCTACTACCGTGTCCGTGAGGATGGGGACAGTCCAGTGTTCTGGTCAGTTTATGCACTTAAAAATGTCACACAGTGCTTTGTTGTGTGACTTTGGCCTCTAAATTATATTGTTTAACTTTTGTAGGTATGCCATTGAGTGCTTGAAGGAGAGTAAATTTTCCTTCTCCTCTGACATTTGGTCCTTCGGAGTTACGTTGTATGAGATCCTGACCCGCTGTGACCGTCGCCAAAGCCCTCCAGAGGTACGTCATCACTGGCCTCTTACTCAAGCTCGAAGTGCATTCTCACAGTCCCTGTGTTAATTGCACAATCTACTCTTATGTATTTTTTTCAGAAATTCTTTGAAATGATGAAGGAAGCTCAAGGACAGATGACCGTGGTGATACTTATAAAACTGTTGGATCAAGGGGTGCGATTACCTTGTCCTAAGGACTGCCCACATGAGGTAAGATTAGATGCCCATAAACCAAATTTGGTATGTTTTGGGATTATTAGTGATACAATATTTTCATGATTACTTATTTATGAACAGGTGAAGATTTTAATGGAGCAGTGCTGGGATGCAGATCCTTCAAAACGGCCAGATTTTGAATGCCTCATCGAAAAGTTTCAGGCTATACGCCGAACATACGACTGGCAGCCTTTTTCCTTGGCTCAGATTTGCTGATTTGCTGATGAGGACTATGTGGAGATTCACTTGACTACAAGTCATCGCTTTGCTACGGTGGCAACCATATATTAAGGAGAGCCAGTAATGTGTTTCCTGCCTCTTCTAAGAGAGATATATTTACAGCCTTTTCTTAATAAAAGCACACTGCTATCCTCTTATATGTGATGTTAACACAGTAATAAACTCAGTCAGTGTGACTTTTTCTTCCTGACCGATGAGTTGAACTTCATGGGGAAAGGGATGAGTATCAGTCTTTGTCTGTCAAAAGTTAAAGGTTTGCATATATCACAGTAAGTATTAATAGTTTCTGTAAGGTTGAGGGATTACTGTATCTCATTTTGTTTGTTGTACATTTTGAGTGTGTTTAATTTTGTAAACTTCGAATGAATGAATTCAGTGTCTAATAAACCATTTTCCACAGTCTCTTTTATTAAAGCCTGACATAGATTGATAAATCCATCAGAAAGTCCTTGTTTTACTTGATGCTATATATGCAGCAACTCCATGGCACCTAAGACTTGCTTAGGGAGTGAAACCAGTTTTTCACTATTTATTTTTACAGCACCAAACTCAATAATTATCATGCATAGTGTTAGTTGAGGCAGGCCGCAAAGTCAGTCCCATTAGATCAGCTGATGGCCTAAGCTGCTTTAGCCTGTCCATACTTGCTGAGCATCCACAAGCCACTTTGCAACCCCACCTTTATCCAAGCTCCTCCTTTCGTCCTGTTTTAATGTCATATCTGTTATCACTGGTGATTGCTCCTTTGCTGGGGTCTAGCTCTCTCCACGTCCGGTTTTCCATTTCCCATTATGCACATGAAGGGTGGGGAGGTTCCACAACAGAGCCATATTGCCAAATATTTAATTACTTGCGATTACTTCTCAGTCTTCCTTTGACTGTAGTGGTCCCAGCTCAGGAGTTTGTTAAAGCTGCAACACTTAAGTGCAGTCAACCTGATGAACTATTAAACAGCAATAACACAGTCGCCATCAGAAATCAGAGACAAGACAGCCCACATGCTACCTAAACATAATGGTGAGTTTAAACAGCCCACGGCAAGGTCAAAGGGTATCAATCACAGATTTTCTGATATGTGTCAGGATTCCTAAATTTGTTGATGTTTTTTGTGTTCAGTCTCATTCCTTTGTAAGGTTGGATGTTTGTTAATGTATGTTCTTCAACTTACAAGTCATTTTTAATTGATGATTTTAACAGCTCATACCGGTCAGATTTTCAAACGCTGACATGGATAGTGTCTATAGTTCAAAAGTTGTCATTGAAACAGTTCCCACACGATTTTACATCTTTTATTGTTCTTCAGTTGGCAGCAGAGGTGACAGCGTAGATGCTTTTTTTTTTTTTTTTATTTTTTCTTTTTTGTGTT
>VVAS01047257.1:0-10963 GCA_015103295.1 Ptychochromis oligacanthus
GGTGTGAAGTTGTCATAAACAACAACAACAACAAAAAAAAAAAATACTAATAACTTTGTAAATATATGTTATGCTATGAATAACTGGCCACATGTATTTAATCCCTTCCCATCTCATCAAGGGAGGGGATCTTTGTGCAGAACAAACTCCATTAGATGAAAAGTGATCTCTGTCTGAGAATGAGTGATGCTGTATAAAGGCGAAGCATGTTTGGTCCCAACTGACACTGAGTTAAACAATTCAGTTTGTGGATTTTTAATAAAAAACTGTTCTATTGGAAGGTCAGTGTGCCTTATATTTAATGGAATGTGAATATTTAATGCTGTCATTAATACAATGAATTGAAATGGTTTTCATCTTAACATTCACTGAGTAACTGACTGTATCCATAATGCATAGTTTGTGTTGGTGTACCCATACCATATCACACAAATTACCACCAGGGTTTGCTTTTTTGGGCAGATTATTTATTTATTTTTAAGGAGCACTGAAGGTCATGTACTGGCTGGGAGTCTAGCCTTCTCCATATCCATTTGGCCAGAGGGACAGTAAATAAAGTGGAGAGTGAGAATACTAATGGAGCTCTTCATTTTCTCAATAGCATAATTGAATCTCCAACTAAAAAGTGTTATCCAAATCAACCTTTTGCTGCAATGACTGCCGACTCATGAAAGATGAAATGGTCAGCATGATATCACGTGACCTCCCACACACATATACTCCATCTGTATGCCTTCCACACATGACAGGCAAAAGGGTATGTGCATTCATACCCCTGGGGGCAATTATGTACTCCTCCAAACACATGTACGATGTAGGTACGAACAGGACAAACGGACAGATGAACACAGATCGGAACGGACAGGTATACAGAAGGATACCCACACACATGCTGGGGGCAAGTACTGAGATGCCCCACTGATTTGGCATCCTCTTGACCCCTCCAGCGGGTACTTCAAAGGCTTGAAGACAATCTTCCCCTCCTCCTTTCTTGCTCCTCATTCCCTCCCTCTCCCTCTCTCTCACTCTCTCTCTTCCACCTTCTGTCCTCGCTTTGGCCTCTGTCCAGACAACCAATCACATTGATGGCTTTGTTTTCAGCTCTCTCAACCCCTTTTCCTCTACCATCGCATCATTTCCTCCTGCAGTGTGGGTAACATCCAGGAATCCAGGGCTGACGAGCCCAAAGAGATGTTTTGGGAGACAGCCAGCACTGCCAAGCCAAATTGAGACCAAACTCATATTGAACTTGAGCTCAGGTAGGAAAAAAAAATATTTCTAGATAGTGTTACTAATTTGTTAAAGGACTTTGTATTCTAGATACATTTTTGGTCTTTAATTAAACCAAGCACTGTATTAAAAGTAGAAATCATGATAGATCCCCAAAGGTGAAACAAGTGAATATGTCAGTAGTCCATCTTCCCCTGGATGAAGCCATGTGCAACCTTTGGTGGGAGAAGAACACTGATATGGCTTTAGTTTTTGCTAATTTAAATACACTGCTACGCAAGAGTGAGTGGCCTACAAGCCCACAGAATCTATCAGTGGGTTTTGCCTGTAAGGCCACCAGGCTAGTTGTTCTCGCTTCTGAAAAAAAAGAAAAAAGAAAAAAAAAGAAAGCACACCACAGAATTTTAACAGTTTAGCAGAATAAAGGTCAGCACGAAAAAAAACAAAAACAAAAAATCTTGTTTGTTTTCCTCACAAAAGTCACTTTAGCTTTTCCACGGTCACCCACATCCTACCTGTAGTGGCTCTATGAACCACCAGTGGGCCCCACCAAACAGTTTGATAACCACAGAATTAGTCTTACAGCATGGTTTTTTTTCTCCTTTCGATAAAGCTTTTCTGCCCATTGCCTCCAAGTCCCCTTATGTTGCAAGCTGATGGCCATCATCAACTGGCAAATGAGCCTTTTTTTTTTGTTCCGCGTTAATCCCCACAGACACACTTCTGTTGTTCACTCTATTTAGACTCAGTCATTTGGAGACATTTTTGGGAAATATTACAGACAAGAAGGCTCTGTGCTCTCTTGGTACAAGTCTTTCTCCTGTTGTGATTGCTCATGTTTGTGTTATAGATCTGCATGCGTGAACAGTAGCTCTTCACACCATGTTTATAATTTTTTAAAAGAAGGCCTAAATATGTAGAAAACCCATCAGGTTTTACTGTGATCACACACATATGTCTCAGCTGGAGCGATAGAGGGAAAATATAAAATAAGCCCCTCCCCCATCCCCTTTTATGATAGAAACATGCAATTTCATTTGGGATTAATGCTTCCTTTATGAGGGTGAATATGCAAATGGAACACTAATGAACTTAAAGTATTCTCTTTGTGAGAACTGATTAACCAAGGCGCTCCTCTGCTGCACATTTACATTTTTCTCAAGTCAAGTCAGGGTTCTCCAGTCACAAATTACAGCGCTTTTCCAGGCCAATTACATTGAACAAGTGCACCATTATCCAGTTCTGAACATCACACATGTATATTTGCCCCCTTCATTTTCTCAAGAGTGCTTCAAGCCAAGGGCTCCTCCAGTGAGAGGGGGTACAAGAGGAAACAGGGGAAGTCAGAGAATGAGGGCGGAGGGAGAAACAGAAGGCAAAATAGAGAGAAAGATTAAAAAGTGGAGCAGAGAGAAAGATAAATTGGAGGCATATAGGTAGTAGTCCTGTTAAATAATTTTCAGCAGCTTAGCCAATTAAATTAGGAACAGGAACTATTTTCTCTTACAAATGAGGCCAGCTTTTTTCAGAGTTAGTGGGCTGACCTTTTTCTGAAAAGAGGCTTTTTTAAGTGACATATGTGCCAATCTAAAGCTATATCAAAATACGTGAGCAGAAAGCTAAACACCTGCATGAAATAGACCAGGACTCTTATTGGCATGATATTTGTCAATATGATTGTTGGCTTTTGTGTGTGGAGATTTTCTCTATTAGCAAGGCCAGTCACAATACATCAAAGTGCTGTGACCTGATGTGCCAACAGTCACCACTTGCCTATTTTTGTCCCCAAAGGAACAATAAGGTAGCGTGACTGCACCGCAGCCCCCCACAGAATTGGCTCTAGGATTAGATTGCTTTTGTTCTCTGCTCATGCATGAGGAAGCAAAGGGCAGGAATCACATATTATTGTTGGAATCCCACAGGATACAGTGTGAGGTGAGAAACATTTTTTTTCCTCTTCTAAAGCGCTGCACCTAGCCACTTGCATGTGAAGCTGTGCTGGCATTCAAGCACAGAGTGACACCCGCTTTTTGCAAAACAACAATAATAAACCAAAATCCAATCTCACAACAAAGACGACTCCTGTTGGAGTGACAAATGTTCAGGGGCCATCTCCAGCTAGCTTTCCAACTGTTCTATTCATTACCTTTCCCTCTCTCACTTATTCTCCTCAACTGCTGCCGCCGTCTCCTCTCCTCTCGGCATGAAATAGACACTCCAGGAAGTACATTTTGTGCAAACTCTCCTCCCGCTGCTACAGCTGATTTCACAAATGATGGTGAAATGGCCAGGAGAGCGAAGGGGTAAATGGAAAAAGATGGCTGTTGCACACTATGACCATATTCCTGCACTCTCCTTTTTCATAGATAACAGGGGATGATTAGAAAACAGCAGATGGGAGGGCCAACATTAACCTCCACCAGGGCCATGGTAAATTTAGTTTGCGGACTCCTCCACATGAACTGAAATCTAAGGTCAAACATGCAAGAATACATGCAGGCAGAGGTTTGCGCACACACATAAACCAGAAAAAAATACAGCAGTCCTATTACCCTAAATCCTGTTTTTTCCAGTTCTGATAGGAAACATCAGGAAAGATATGTCAGATCTATGGGTTGTATCCTAAGTGGTACTATATCAGTACAGATTGTAGATCCTTTGCCCTCTTTGGATTGTATGACTGTTCCCTGGGGATTGGTGTGGTTAGGAGCATGTTTGCGAGTCGGGGAGTGAGTCAAAACAAAACCTAGCTACAATTTTTTAAATGTCATATGCTGGGAAGCTGTTAGGTTGCCTTGCAAACTATTAATTTTTTAAAGAGCAAGTCCAAGTCTTTAAGTCTTAATTAAGTCTTTAGAAGGCAAGTTTCAAATCTTAGAGGTTTAGTCAAAGTCAGAAAGGAATGTTTTGTTGTCCTCAATGAACACAGAAATTACAACACAATGTCCAAAATCACACAAAATACTTATTTTTCATGTAAATGTCCATTTCCAAGTGAGAATCAAAGTATTTATATCTGCAAGGATGGACCTCAAAACAAGACTGAAGCTGTGCAAAAGGACTCATGATGAGCTTCTCTCTGGAAAATTACAGTGTTTCTGTAGATCACTGCTGCTGCCCTGCAATTTTTCACACCAAAATGCTTCAGCAAAGGCCATAATAACCATGGATGTATGCAGAGTTGCTAAAAGTGGGAAAAAATAATTTGTTTATGATAATAATTGAACCAATGCCACAGTGGAATACTTTTAATTTAATTAAATTTTTATGTAGTAAAAATTCAACTTTATTCAAGGATGGAAAGTAACAGCAGCTTTTAATTAACATTTTAAAGAGCTAAGGTAGATGTTGTCCACAAAGGCTTGTGCCATGATGGACAAAAAAGCTAACTGTAAATACAAATTACAAAAAAAAATATAATATCCACTTAGTCACAAAATAATACGGTGCTGTATTCAACTTAAGTGACAAGGTCTGTCCCTTAATGTTTTGATATTAAGACTGCGCACTAAGAACTGTGGACACTGAAGTGAAATTCACTGTCCTTGCTGTCAACAATAGGCATAAAGCATTACACACCAACAACAGGTATTTTTCAGGTTATATCATTTAAAAGTAAGGAAAATATATTAAAACTATTTTAATCAATAATCAGTTGCATTAGCTGGCTTGGCTGATGAAAATTATCCATCCATCCATCTGTTCATCCATCCATTTTCACCACTTATCTGGGTCAGGATCATGGGGGCAGCAATCTAACCTGGATCTGCCCTGTTGGTAACGCCCAAACCACCTCACCTAAGAGGAATTGAGGAGGCACCCTAGTCAGATGCCCGAGGCATCCCAACTGTCTCCTTTTGATGTGGAAAAGTAGCAGTTGTAATCTGAGCCCCTCTGGAATGACCAGGTTCCTCTCCCTATCTCTGAGGGAGAGCCCAGACACTCTTTGGGGGAACCTTGAAGGAGGAATTTATTCTCAATCCAGAGTGGGCATTCTTTTTCATCTTTCATCTGGCCTCAGACTTAGAGGTGCTAATTCTCATCCCAGCAGCCTCCCACTCAGTTGCAAACTGTCAAGTGTAAGCTGGAATTCATCGTTCAATGAAGCCAATAGAACCACATCATCTGCCGAAAGCAGAGACAAGTTCCTGAGGCCACCAAAGCCAACACTCACCACTCCTTGACTGTGCCTAGAAATTCTGTCCATAAAAAGTATGAACAGACAGGCAGCCCTGACGGACTCCAACACTGCCTGACTTATTGTCAGGAACCAATATGAACCAAGCTTTCGCTCTGGTTGTACAGGGACCGAATAGCCTGCAGCAATGAGCCAGATACCCTATACTCCTGAAGCACCCTCCACAGGACACCACAAGAGATGGATTGTTCCTCCTGAATCTAAGGTTCAACTAAAAGACAGACTCTCTTCATCAGTAACCCTGGCATTGACCTTCTCAACGAGGCAGAGGAGTGTGATCCCCCTGAAGTTGGAGCACACCCTCTGGTCCCATTCTTAAAAGGGAGACCACCACCCCAGTTTGTCAGTTTAAGGGCACTGTCCATGACTTCCCCAAATTGTTGCAGAGCGCAGCCCCATAACATCCAGAACCTTAAAGGACTTGGGGTGAATCATATCCACCCCAGGGGCTGGCCACTGGAGAATCCTTTAACTACCTTGATGACCTCAGCCACAGTGATGGGCGAGTTTTCCCCAGAAGCTGCTTTCTCTATGGAACACGTGTCAGTGGGATTGAGGGAATCCTCAAAATATTACTTCCACTACCTGACTATATCCACAGTTGAGGTCAGCAGAACTCCACCCCCATGGAGTTCTGCACTTCTGATGAGTGTGAGTTCTTACCCACACTCCATACCCCAGTGTGGGTAAGAAGCTGTTTTTGCTTCAGCCACCGCCAGAGCTGCACTCTAGTTGGAATGCCAGTACCTGCCCTATAAGCCAAGCTTGATAGTACTCCTTTTACAGTTTGAAGGCCCCCTTTACCTCATGTGTCCACCATTTGGTTTGGGGGTTACCACCATGACAGCCACCAACCACCGTATGTCTCTGTGCAGCTGTCTCAGCAAAGGAGCAGAAATGAATAACAGTGATATGAAATGGAATGCAAATTTTGGCCAGTGGAAAGCAGGTGGTTTATGGGTATTTGTTCACTTTTGGAGCCAACACCACCCTGCATCATATTTGTTGTACAAAATCTTGTTCTTTACTAATTTTGGGTTGCTGATTTCAAAAAATAATATCCATTTTGCTCTATCAGGTCACAAGTGGCAATTGCAAACATGATCCAAATGTTTTTGCTATATCTATATCTGTTTTTGCTACATCCAAATAGTGACAAAGCACAACAGATTTGTGGAAAAAAAGCATACTTTGCTTGTTTTGGTGTGAAATTGGCACGGGGCACCTCATTCAGTTTGCTGGGCGTGTGTCAAAAACCTTGGAGCACTAACGGAAAGAGAAAGAGCTTGGGTTTTGGTATTCGAATGGTATGGAGGGAGCCACAGAATCACTTAGATGATTTAGTTTTGGAACTGTATCCAGAAATATTGACTAAACAGAAGCAGCAGTCATCAATTGGTTACCCTAACCTGCCATAAGCAATGAGACTTGTACCACATTCACATGAAATACCACCTCCCATTTTTACTGGCTAAATTGATGAGAGAGAAGAATCCAATGATTTTTTGTCTCCAGATGCACAACATTCTAGTGATGAGGACTTTGAAGATCCATCTTCTAGTAGCTCATCTGTCCCCCAGTTATTCACTCAGCCAGAGTTAAATTACTTAGTATGGGAGTTGGCTCTGCCAAAGGAAGCGGCTGAGTTGCTTGGGTCTAGGCTCAGTGAAAAAAACGTCCTGGCTCCAGGAAACAAATTTTCTTTTTATAGGCATCGTGAGAAGGATCTTATTCCATTATTTGAAAAGGATGATGACTTTGTCTATTGTGTTGATGTTGAAGGTCTTTTGGGTGAAATGGGTTGTGAGTATGATGCAGATGAGTGGAAGCTGTTCATTGATAGCTCAAAAGCCAGCCTAAAATGTGTCCTACTGCATAATGGCAATTACTTTGCAACCATGCCAACTGGTCATTCTGTCCAGATAAAAGAAAGCTATGAAAATATGCAAATTGTGTTAGAGAAGCTGAAATACAATGAGCACAAATGGACCATATGTTAAAAAAAAAAATGAATTCCCATTTGGTGACGAAACTGCATGTGATTGAATATTTTTATTGGTATTTTTGAACTCAGCATCACTGAATTAGGTAATATCAACTATTTTCTGAAAAGCAGCAGAAATTTTATTTTTTGATGCAGGGCGGTGCAATCTATGAGTGGCCATTAGACGAACTGCTGTTTGATCCCAATATCAGTACACTAACATGCAAACAATCACAGTGTTGATATGCACGTGTTAAGTGGTTATGATGTTTCCCATGTTCATCATCATAATGGAGTTTCTTTGCATGGTTACAATGGCTAATTGGCGCACAACACCAAACAACAATATCCTGATATGATAATCTACAGGATTATGCAACTGCATGGCAAAAATAAATCAATAAAGGAAACTTTTTTCACATACATCAAAAAACACTTGCTTATATATGATCACATTTTATGATTGTTTGTTCACTCCTTGCTGCCCCAGTCCTGCTCCAACACACTACCAAATGCACACCCTTTGCATTGATATGCAGTGCCACTGCATCCACTCTCTGTAAGATCACTTTTTAGATTGCCCTGTTCAAAGAGATTTTCATCTCAAATTGTGTTTCTTCATATTTTTGAGACTACTTTATTGTAGAGAAGGACTAAAATTCAGTTGGACACCAATCACTTCCACAGCCACTGAAGCATCAGTGGATTCCCCCAGTGTATATGCTCTGGCTCTTTAACAAGTTCCTCAGATTGTGAGTGACAGGTTATTTGCTGTTTTGGTTGAAAATGTGCAAATGGGAATACTGCAACATTTCCCCTTAACCTCACCAGCCTAATCCAGCCAGAAATTGGTCATCTCTTCAAATACTGTTGTGAATCCACAAAATCTCAGTGGTACATTGTTTTTATTTTTGTCTTTATCATAATCCATTTGGGAATTTCAATGTCATTTTATTCATACTGACTGATAAAATGGAAAAGAAAAAACAAAACAACAACAACAACAACAACAACAACAACAAAACATTTCAAGTTATTCATGTGTTACTGAAGTTTGTTGCCCAACAGGCTTCCAGTTTAAAAGAGTGCAATTGTACAGAATGATATAGTTGCTCAATATTTTCTTTATACTTTGAAAGTTTTGGCTGTTTGGGCCAAGTGAGGAGTACGGTAAAACCTGCAATGTGAAAAAAAGAGGTGTTTGTTAGAAGTTGCAGAGCTGTGCCACACAAATGCCTTGTCTTGGAAATCTAAAAGTAGTGCAGGTAGATGACACAAGCTGATCACTTGCCCCTCCTCTTAAATATCTCTTATATATTTCCTATTTGCATTGTAGAAATGCAGTTCGTCACATATTCATCACATATTCTGAGATGCCTCCAGCTGACATCAGTCGTCACAGACTGTTGAAAAGACCAGTGATGCGCAGTGTAACCCAAGTTGCTTTATCCTGACCATGAGCTAACTACTCATGGCTTAATTAATGCAAACATGATCTTTCACTAACCATAAACCAAAAATTCTTCCAAATTAAATGACAAAATACACTGTTTAAAATTAGTCATTATGATCTGTACAGTCATAAGCAGGTTGTCGTTTGGTTGTTCCCATCTAAGCACGCTAACAAACTAACTAGATTCCTGATGACAGTGCTATGGTTTGGTTAGCTTTAGGGTACACTTGTGTTCTTTAAGATAAATATTATATTTTGGGGGGTTAGGTGTTCACTATGGCAGTGGTTTGACTTACAATATGAACCTTTCTTAAGGCTAGGGAAACACCATGGTTTAGATCATGGAATGACAGTGATTATACTTTTAAAATGCTTTTGGGTATATTCGTCACCATTTCCTGTTTTGTTTCCTTAATGTCGCAATCATTTATATTAAAATCAAATATTTTGCTGTTCCATTCATGCACCCCAGCCTGCTCCTTATACGGATTATATGACCTTGGTCTAAAACAATGACATCTATTTCCTCAATTGGTTTTGTAATCATTTTAATGTATGAACACAAAAGTGTTTTGTTGTGTTTGTTATGTGTGTTGTTTTGGGGGCAGTGACTTAACTGTGTTGTTCTACTTAGGAGGACAGTCTCATTTAACCATACCATACCGCCCATGCTCTGAGTGGAAGGAAATAATTTGTAAAACATTGCTGTGCATGTGGATTTGCAGAATCATCTAATATTATTATCAACACTGTGTGTGGGAATAGGATTAAATAAATAAGGTTAGCCTACACGTCCATCACAGTTCCTTCGGTGTGTTGTTAGGCTGATTTGTATGACAACAAATAAAAGACTCACAGGCAGAATCTGCTTCCCGTGAAGCAGTATATTACCAAATTATAGTGATGCTGCCTTTTGAAGAATGCATAATCCCGTTGCCCCCTTCTGATGCCATTATTATTACAGGTACCAATCAGAAAGTAGGAACAAAGGGCAGATATCATTGAAAGACAAACAATATTTTTTTTTATTTCATAAATCAATACCATGCAGAATTATAGCACTTGGCCTTCACCGTTTCTGTTAGTTAACATATACTCTTCTTTGTTGGCTTCTATTGATGCCCATAATCAACTTCTCTATTTACAGTGGGGATGCCTAAATATTCATACTGCTAGACTAAATTCATGCTGCTGGATCAGTGCTTAAATTGAATTCTCATTGCGCTTTCTATTGATGTATACACAATAAAAGCTCTTCATTTGAGACTGCACCTGTGTCTGAATTTGTTCTGTTGACTGTGAAATACAAGAAAGAATTTGATCTCATCATATCAGAGTCTGGTATGCCTCAGTAATGTTCTCTGATGAGGCAGTAACAAGCATGGAGCAGAAGCTGCAAATATTCTAATAGCTAACATTTGTGTTTGTATAGAAAGAATAATAGCCTATCATCATAACGATGCCTCAATGTAAATGTTGCTAAAACACAAATCAAGATAGTGAGAAGTTACATATTAAATGAAGCCGGAATGTGAGATTCATAAGGGTAGAAGTTGCATTTTTCTCAGTGTTTTTAATGAACTAACAAAATACTTATGGCAGTATGGTATGCATAATGTTGTAGGCAGATTATAATGGTTGTCACAGAACTCTACAGAGTTCAGCATCATTTAGACAACAATTAGATCCACAGTTGCTGTAAATCTTGAGTTCACTCAGTGGCAAGTAATTTTAGTTGTTAAACACAATGTGGCTTCTTAGTTGAGCTGCATTTAATACAAGAAGAAAGTTTGTTGGTAAATCTTTTCACACATTCACACATTGAAGGGCCAATAAGTTATATTACTCCTTAGAAACTCCTTAGAATCAAAAAGTAATGGAACACATCAAAATATTCACAGGAAATGCCAAGACCATATTTATGGTGGCAAACTTTAACACTGCCTGGTATTGTGTGGTAGGTTGTTGTGCATGTACAAAATCCACATTGCCCCAAAAGAGGAACTCTCAAAGTCTTCTCTGAGGCTTCCTGAAAGTAGATGGACAGAATCACACAGACCTGTCTGTGATATTGCTTCTGAATGTAATCTATAAATTT
>VVAS01047259.1:0-13081 GCA_015103295.1 Ptychochromis oligacanthus
TATTTTTTATGTCTTGATTATCACTTTTTTTTTTTTTTTGACCTATTAAAAGTGTTAATTAGTAATGTTTATAATGGCTAACACAAGGTTGGCTCAGAATCTCTTGTGGCTTAAAATAGCCACTCAAAAGCACGTGTAATTTGCTTTTATATTTGTACACATGAAGGATAAAGGACTAAATCTACAAACAGCTAAACTACTGTATTTGCCAATTACATTACAAGCTGCTTGAGTATGTATGCTATTTAACCAGGAACGCTGCTCAGTAGTTACAACAAAGGGTTCACTGAAGAAAGATGCCAAGTAACTTAAGCATTCTCTATATACTGAATTTAGTTGCCTGTCTGTGCGAGCATCAGTTATTCAGTGGTGGAAGAAGTACTCAGATTATAACACTGTCACAGAGATACAGAACCTTACAAGTAAAAGACCTGAGATGTCATTACTTAACATGCTTTCATGTGCTAATTATTTTTGCAGTTCCGCAGATGGCCACTTGAGGAACTGTATCCTCATTCCCCTGTGACCTCCATGTTAAAATGTTCAACTTTATAGCAGAATCAAACATGATTACAGCTTGGTTAAAAAAAAAAAGTTTTGGTTTCTATAAGCCATTTTATTCCTAAAGACAACTGGGGGTGAATTTATAACTCAGCTGTTTATTTTGTATTAAAGTTATGATGAGGAGGAGGATGGAAGCTTTGGCATACAGCTAGATGCTGACACAGGGAGCCACAGGTGCTAGCTGTCTGATAACCGTCAATTCCGCAAATTCGAGTCAGACTTTTCTGACAAATAGGAATTGTACTAACAGCTTGCCCAAGAGGTCTATGCTTCAGTTTAAGTCAGTTTTTGTGGTAAATATTTTATTTGCATGTTACTTAGCACTTATCATTATCATTATCATTATTACACCCATACACTTTATGGAAGTGGCAAACTCTGGTTGAGTCCTCAGAACAATTTCCTCAGTTATATCTTGACACTATAGTTGTTTTCTTACATGAACTCCAGAGAATGCCATGAGAATGAGGTTCAGACGTTCTCCAGAGTTTTTCTTTCTCACATGTAGCACACAGCGGGACATAATGTGCATCTGATGTGTTTTCACCACTGGAAATACTCTGTATGATTTAGGTGAGCAAGCTACCAGGACAATTTGTTATTTAGTGCTTTTCTAGTCTTGCTGACAGCTCAAAGCACTTTAGAGCCACATTTAGTCATACATTCGTACAGTGCTGTATTTACCTCACATCCTTGGCCAATTTAGAATCACCAATTAACCTGATGTGCATGTCTCTGGACTGTGGGAGGAAGCCGGAGCAATGAGAAGAAACCCACGCAGGCAGGTTCCAGCCGACCAGAAGATTTGAACAAAGTAGCTTCTTGCTGTGAGGCAACAGTGCTAACAACTGCACCACCCACACACTTGCTATGAATTTGAATTTACTGTACTACCTGCACTGTTCTCATATGGGTGCAATAGGCCATGACACAGAGCTGGCATCATATGACATGATATGACATCATATCAGACATTCTGTAGAGTAATGTATAGAAAGGTTCAGGGTTGCAGTGCATGTCTGAAAATGGATTATGAGTAGTGACACTGCACAAGTAAAAAGTGTACTTTTCCAAAAATTAGATCAGGACATAATGAAGAAAAATGGCCCCAGTGAGTGATACACTGTTATGTTGTAATTGATTAGACAATATAAAGAAAAATAATTGGTATTTCATGAAGTTCAGTGTGAGTAAATCTAATACATCATAGTTTAGGTCATCTTTTTTTGTTTTGTTTTGTGTTTTCTTAGAATCTAGAATCTTAATTTGAAAAATCACTAAAAACTAGAACGGTCAGCTAACTCTGGTGGATATAGAGGTACAATATTTCCTTCATGAATATAGAGGGGTTGAAGACTAAAGTGTATGAAATGGAAAAACTCAATAAAAGTACAAGTACCTCAAATGTGTAGTGAAGTACAGCACCTATGAGGTGAAAAATTCTGTGTGCTGTGTATGTGATAGCTTAATTAAGTCACTGTGAAAGTGTTGAATGAGCTAAATTTAAACTCTTGTATTGATCATTTGATGCTGACGGCCAGGTGGGATTTGGCTGGCTTGACAGGAACATGTAGTTGAATGCAAACGCTAAGTAGATCAGAGCACCTCTTTTTCTGTATAATGTTTTAAAGCCTAAGACTCTCTATTTTTATACAAAGCGAGCAGGAAAAGAGATTTAAAATCACCCACTGGGTAAGCAGAATGTGCTTCATGGCCTTTACTGGTCGTGCAGAAATGCACAGCCAAACGGGGCTCTCTTTCAATGCTTGTGTTTTCTCTGAAGAAAGGCAGTCATAAATAATCTTAATGGTTTCCAGACCAAATTCAATTACCTCTGTCACCCAATAGAAATGAATAAAAGCCAGTATGTGCTCTTATTTTATTTGCATGTCCCTGGGGGATGACGTTTACACTTCTTCAATTTTCAGACAATGGTTTTCTCTCTGTGGCTAGCTTAGTCAGAAAATTCATTTAATCAAATGCTAATTTGACATAATACCTAACAGATGTAGGAGACCTTCTGTGACTTTTATAGATAACACCGTTAGTTAAAAGCACAACAGTCCTCCTTGGCAGATTGAACTGAATGGCTCGAAAGTGGGGCTGTAATAAATCAAAGTAATTCCTGCCAGAACATTTCCACTTCTTTCAGGAATGAGGAAAAATCTTTACCATCTCAGAGAACATCAGAATCACCATTTTCTCAGTCAAGAGGCATGAATTTGACCCAGCTCACTGAAACCTGAAGCAAAATTTACTCACGAGCTGATCGTTCCTGAAAAACTCATCTAAATAATAAAGTTAAGGAAAATTGATTATCAAATATAACTGATATTTCACATATATCTTGATAATGGTGATTCTAATGCTCTTCTGGTGTGCTCTGACTATTACCATTTGTTCATTAAAGCTAATATATAATAAAATAGAAAAAAGATCTTGTAGTTTTAGATATTTTCCCTGAATGTCGTGTAGATGAAATAAAGCCCCTTACTGTAGTTTCACAGTTTGGTTCCACTCGTTGCACAATGTTTTCCATACTCTTTACATCCTTTTCTGAGCAGAAAACACTCAGGATTTGTCTTCTGTTGTATGCTGTGCTTCTACATTTAGCAGAAAATGTTTGATGTCCCACATGCCTAAACTTCGTTGCAAAGTAAATAGTGTAGTCTAGAGCTCTTTCCAGTCTAATATATAGGGTTCAACAATCTGGCATTTGAAGGCAAAAGAAAATTATTTTTAAAGAGACTGCTCAAAGGAAATGTTGCCGCTTTAACTATTTCCCCCTTGGATGCCTGCTGGAACAGCCCATATACAGCTTACTAGGGCTACCCTTGGAAAAACTCAGAACGTATCTAATGGTCATCAAACCACATCTTTATTGATATCTATTGAGGTGTCAAAATTCGTCATGAAGAGTACAGGGGAGGTCGTCAAATGTCATCTTTATGGGGGAAAGAGTTAAATAAAGGTACTGGACTAATTTAGTATTATACTTCATTGTAAAACTCACTGTCAAACTGGCCAGCAATGCAAAATCTTGTCTTGTCTAAACATTAAGCCTACATTACCCACAACAACAATTTTCATGATATGCTGTAGTATTGCTCAAGACCTGTAATCAGATTTTGATATGTAAAATTGGTTGAAAGTCCCCTCATAGAAATATTTGAACATGTGGGTCATTTATTTTTTATTTATTTATTTATTTATTTATTTATTTATTTATTTATTTAGGTTTAATTCATTCAGTTGTTCATTTAAACTGGTTGATTTCTTTCCATTTACTGGTTTTCTCTTGTCACTCCAAACCTTGCTGAACCTACCTCTCTGCCATTTGGGTCAAGTCACCTGACCTGCTCACTCACCTGCAACCACTGCACTACACTGCAGTATTACCACAGGAGTACACTGAGAACATCTCTGACGTCATGTCTCCAATGCAGTTTTGTTCTGTCTTTCAGATGGCTTTAAATCACACCTGGAGCATTTCACAAGCTGATAGTTTAGTCCGCACAGGGTCTATTATTTTGAACATTTTTCAGATTCTTTATGCCATTCCTATGTCTGATTTCTCACACTTTTTATCTTTTATCTGCTCTGTGCAGGATGATGTGGCTGCCGTTAAAAAAAACAACAAAAAAAACATCTGCACACATTATTAGGGTTGCTGACCAGCTAGCTGGCATCTGGTGGAAAAGCTTACCTTGAGTGGGTGCAATTAACTCGGGCAGCCGCAGTGGATGCCCAGTGTGTTCCCAAGGTAAATACCCCTAGCTCACCATCTCTCACTTGACTGTCTTTGAGCTTTGTGCCATAGCTCCGGCAATCTGCTCGTACCTTGCCTGTTTTGTGATCTCACTTGATATCTATTCTGCTACTCCCTGCCTGTTGTTTTGTTTGCCTGCCTGGTTGACAACACTGGAAAGCTTACCTTTTCTTTTCCAATCAGGCCTTTTTTTTGCCATGCTTTTGGGTCCACTGGCTCTCAGGTGTGATGCTTATTAGTTATATATGTTAGATGACAGGATTAATACTACATTTGTGCCTGCAGCTGATATGGGTGGCTAAGAATAAAGACAGGAAGCAGAGGGAAACAGCTAGCCTCACTCTGTCTATTCGCTTACTGTAAAAAAATATAATTTTTTTCATTCATCCGAAACCAGGCATGTAAAATTGGCAAACCGTGGTCTATTCTGGATCACATTTGAACAGCTCTCTGTCTCTTTGTGTTTTATGCTAAGATAAGCGCTGTAGCTTCATATATAATGTGCAGACAGTAATGGCATTAACCTTCTCATCTAACTCTGGTATTAGCAGGCAACACATCCACATAGAGTGCATTTGATTCAAAATGCTGCTGGCAGGCTTTTCACACGTACTAAGAGAAGGGTCCACATTACACCTTCACTGGCTACCTGTGGGTTATAGAATTGATTTTACTGCTTGTTTTTTAAAGCATTGAAGGTTTCTGGCTTCTGCCTCTATCCGCAATCTGCTAACTCCCTATGAGCCTGACCGCTGCTTGAGACCCTACTAATGGTTACCAATTCTTTACCTATTACTAAGGTACTGTCTGGGCTCTTTAGCTGTCGAACTGCCCGTCCACTCTAAGGTAAGCCAATGACCTTGTTTTTAGATCACTTCTTAAAAGTCATGAGTTTTTATGTCATTTTTTGTCTTTTCTTTTCTGCTTTTTATTAGTGTTTTCTTATTATTTTCTTCTTACATGTCATTTTATTGTAAAGTTTTTCAGAAAAAAGGGGGCTTTTTAATGATTTTATGATTTTAGAACTTTGCAAATTTGTTTCAGAAAGGTGAAGACAGGGGCCAAAAGTTCCAATTCTAAAGGCAAACAATGTTTTATCACCTTCACCAGTAAAAGACAATAGGCAAATCGTTCTTTAGGTTTTAGGTTTTGACCACTTTTTTTCCCCTTTTCATTTTACTCCCTTTATATCTCTGTGTGGTCCTCTTGTTCATCTTTTCCCCCTCTCTATTCTGTCTCTTTGTCCTTCATGGCTTATCATCATTAATTCTCATTACTTCCCATCATCTGTTCTATGACTCCTCTTCGTACCTTCTCGTTCGTTAGTGATTAGTAGGTGATCATTTAGACCTTGGAGATTGAAATAATTCTCTAGCCCATCGATGCTACACCTCATTAAAGTAGCTTCCAGTAAAAATCCTGGCATTTACCAGTCTGAGTGATGTAATATGTTAGTGAAAGCAAAAGGTGTGGGGCCTAGGTGTTTTATGTTCCAGGAACCTTGTGTTGAGGTCACTTATTTTGTAAGAGTGAAAGGAAAGAGATTGGTGCTTAGTCAGTGGCAGCATTCTATAAATTGGATTAAATCCACATGGAGGCCAGTCGGTCTCTGGAGGGTTTCTCCCCAGCCTGAATATTGATGCAAGTTTCATGCAGAGTGCAAAATAACAGCTCTTAACCTCTCTTTATCTCTGAATCCCTGTCAACAACAAGGGCCTCAGCCCATCACCTGAGATTGCTTAAACATAAACAAGATCAATATAGCAATGAGGGCAGGCTAAATTATTTGTTTTCATCTCAAGGGAGTCCCAGTTCCTGTTAAAATGCCACAAGAACCCTGTTCTACAACACAACGTGTCCATGACAGTGAGTGGGCATTATAATACATTTTGGCAGCTGTGTTATGCAGCTAGCTGGTCATGATATCTGGCACCAAATGTGCCATCTGTGCAGATAAGCATCACATACATTGGCTCTTAGACAACATTAACGGAAAGCTGACAGATCCAGTGCTTACTGTGCTAAGGATGGGGCTGAAAGTGAAAAAAACACAGAGTTAGCATTAAAACCAGGAGAGGATGACTGTGTTTAAAGGGTAATTCTGGTGCATTACAACTTCCGGTGCCAATTTGGTTTGCCGATTTGGCAGTAACAAGTCAATTGCTAGGATCTGGCCCCAGAGCAGCTTATTTTGAAGACAAGGAATCACCAAGCTCAGCACAGGGAGGAGCTGAATGATAATAGTTACTTTCTTTCTTTGAGAAGGGGTTTTTGAAATGGTCTGTAAACAGCAACTGTTTCTCATGTTGCTGTTTACTGCAGGTGTTCTTACTACAAGTGTGGCAGGAGGAATGCTGTAAAGGAGTGAACAAGGATGCTGACAGTCCAACATCATAATGAAAATGCTTCATTAGGAGTCCATTGAGAGGCTGAGGTGAAGACTACAAATCCTAATTGTGTCTGGCTTGAGACCTTCATTTCATATCATCCATAAGCCCACTACTTAAAAAAAGCAAACAATATGCAGTCTTATACACATTAAACCAAGTATGGGTGTAGTCAGGCTAACTAAAAGACATTTCTTTCTTTCTTTCTTTCCAGATAAAAGCTGTCTAAGGATAGATGACTTCATATGCTGTACAGATTCAGGAGGCTTTGTGGCACAGCTTTCTGCCTTTCCCATGCATTTCTACTGATTTTCCGCTCTGTGTTTCCTTGTTTTTCTCTCTTCATGTGTTTTTGTGCTTGGTTGGATCCCAATTTTCTCCCTTAGGCCTAAGCACTAAACCTGCAAAGACTTGATTGACATCACTTGGTAAGTGACTGCGTGCAGGAGGCTGCAAGAGCTCAAAATGTATAAATGGGAATGGGACAACACTTTGTGACATATCTCGTGACGTTAACTTAACAGTGCCATTAAGTTAAGACTTTTTTATGATTTTTTTGTTCAGTGCACAGATTCTATACTCAAAAATGTAATTAGTGTCGTAATGCTGGAGAAATTATTCAAGTGGAACCTCATCAGTTGTGATTAAAACCTAAAGGAGAATTTTTCAGAATACAGAATGTTAGCAGTGGTGATCAAAAATTGAAAGCCAAAGCTGTAGAAAATAAGGCCAAAGTTATACAAAAATGTAACTATTGTGAACATGAGCTCATTTAAACCCACATCATCCCATTGCTTATGACTCTGCATGTTCAATCTTTGATAATTATGCATCAGACACACTCCAGGTTCATTACCATCACTTTTCTCCTCCCGCAACATTTAAGTGCCAGTCACAGCTGATAGAGAAAACCACCGAGGCATCCAAATCCAACCATTCCTACAACTCGGTGCCCTGCCCTCCACCTCTCAGTCTCACCAATTAGGAGGGTGTGGTTAGCAGCCCTGAACTTGACACTTCAAGTCTCTCTGCTTTAATTATGTCTGAGTCTCTAAAGGCCACAAAGAGGACAGGGTCCAATTAGTCGACAGAGACAGAGGGCGATGGATGACGTCATGCACACACATGCCAGAATCCATCAGAGAGAGACAAATGGGCACTTCAGCTGTTAGTGGTGAACTAAACAGACTATGGAGGGTAAGGAAGAGGGGAAGAAGGGTGAAAGATGGGAGGGAATATGGCTGATGAAAAAGTGATGACAGTTATGAGGTTTAATGCAGCTAAAAATAAGGATACTCATGGATTTGTATGTGCTCTAATCACTCTCAAGAATTTCTCTCAAGAAATTTGATTCCCCCTTTATCAGCCCCGCTTTATCATTACATGTTTGATCTTTATTGCAACCCCCTCTCTCACCAACTATCTCCTCTATTCCTCCGTTTTTGCCTCTCTCCTTCTTTTCCTCTTTTGCAATCTCCCTTAATCTCTGCCGTGCCCACGCATCTGAGCCTGTTATTGTTCTGGTGAATGTCATACCTAGATTCACCCTAAGCGAAACGTTAACACTCTTAACAACCTGTAATTTTCCACTCACTTTTGTAAACCTGTAGTTTTGGAGGAATAAAATAAAGCCGCTCTCAGCTTGTGCTCTCACATTTTGATCTCTGGACTGTTGGCCTTCAAACAAAACATCAGACTGCATTTATTTGCATAGCTCTCTTTACCAAAATGAAAAAGACTCTCACTTTTGTGTGATATGAGCCACAGAAGAGAGGTGTATATACTTTTTATAGTTAGTTATCTGGCTATGCTGGTATACTTTGATAAGCCCACAGCTTGTTTTAGACCAACATACAGCCAAAAACAACTGAGTGAAGCAGCTGCTCCTAATGTCTGCACAGAAATACTGATTAAAGTCTTCCAAGGCAGTACAGAAAAATGGTTGAAAGATGGAACTCCCAGGGTTTACTCAGATTAAAGGAAGCTCTTCTCAGATGTAAGGAAAGACCTCTTCACAGGGGACAATGACACCGTTATCAGGTGTGAAGCAGAAATGTTGCCAGCAAAATCCTCTTTGTGCTATTAAAATCTGGACAACCCTCCCGTCATTGGAGAACTTGCCACTGGTGTGGTGGATCTCAGCCTTTCTAAGCATTAAACACAAATACAAAAACATGTAGATTATATACAAAAGCACACACTCCTCTCTCCAGCTCTCTCTTAAACCCATCTACACAACATTTGAACCCCGGAACTCCCATTTATCTACACCGCCACTAGTTCAAGGACTTTGAGACAAGTGGTTAATAAGGGTCACTGTTTTTCGTAACCACAAAGAAAAGAAAAACAAAAGATTTTTTTATATATATTTCATCTGTTACACCGCTAAATATAACCTTCTTGCTGAGTGTGGCAAAAGCTTTTTTGAGCCAGAGACAGTCTCAAGGTTTGGAGAAGACACTGTGTCTTTATTATTAACACTCAAACCAGAAAAATGACCAAATATAAAAAGCCACCAAAGGCAAATTGGAAGAGGAGTACAATGAGCAAGAAAAGGCCTCAAGGTCTTTTAATGATGATAATTATTAGATACCCCCTGTTATTATAATCTGCATCATTCACTCACTGCTAACATATTGCAGCACACAAAGGAAAGTCACACACCATTTTCATAAAGCTCCCTCATTTTCATCATAAGAGAAATCATGTTTCCCTTTGAAAATCACAGAAACAGCGTTTTCTTTATTCCATGAGTGAAAGCTGTCACCGTACGTTCAACAGCCAAAAAAGTTTGACATCTCATCATAACTGCTTTTTTTTTCAGAAAAAGGAGTTTAGTTGTCTTTGCAGAGATGTTGCCCATCAATCATGTGGCCTCACTGTGAGAAAATAATATAATGGGATTTGTGACTGACATTTGTTTTTTGGCTTGTTTTCCATGTGGTAGATTCCAATCTGTGCTTTTCTGACTCTTGATGAAGATGTATGTGAATTAAGCTTTAGAAATTATCAAGAACTCTTTCAGGACATTGTCAGACTGATGTGTGGCTCTTGTTTGTAGCCATTCAAGTATGTGGCTCAAGGACCAAAAGGCTGGTCACTTTGGTCCAGACTTAAATATCCATAGAGACTACTGAACAGATTGCCTGAAATATGTAAATAGTTGCAAAGTATAGAAATTTAAATTTGCCTTCATTCATACAGTTACTCACTGAGCTACCATAAACAACAGGCACTTTGAAGGCATTGTAACAATGCTCTTGTTATGCTAAAACTATATTTGTGTCCTCTTATTTGGTTTTTAACCCAGTACCTGCAACTTTAGTTTCAGATTTTACAGTACAGTTTTTGTTCAAAGTTAATTAACAAATATTAGAATTTAAACCTTAGGCTCTATATAAAAGATGAACCTTTCCAGCCTGAAAATTGAAGCCAGCCTGCATTCTTTGTAATTACAAGCAGGGGTGAATCTTCTATTTACTTCTAATTATGTATTACCTCAATAAAGAATTTCCTGAAGAATTTATGGTTTCAGTTACTAGTTTCAAGTCTAAATGCAAAATGATGTTGATTTTTTAAGCTGTGGTTTCTATTTGTCAGAAGGGTGTGATCTACTCTGTGATAGACAAGGTAGGTCTGCCCCCAAGGCATAAATAAAAGTGCAGCATTCCTTGGTGTCAGAGTCAGATCCTCCCCTAACTCATGGCATCTAGTTTCAAAAAGATAACATGTCCAAAACACGTTAAGGCTTAATAATGGGACCAATGCTTGAGCTCACAGTGGCCACAACCATCTTTATATGCAGTCTATTGTTAGGGATATTCTGTGAGAATACTTATGTACTTATCAAAATAGTGAACTGTTTGCCCTTTTGTGAAACTTGTATTTTCCTGTGACCTTGATCACAGACGTTCCGCAGGCCTATCTCAAACTGCCCAGAACTGATTTAACAGGAGGTGGAACAGAGAAGTCATTGTTCATGTGAAACATTGTGCACACCTGTTTTTACGTACACACACATACACACACACACCTCACTTATTAACTCCCATATTGTGAATATGCATGAAGTTTTCCAATAAAATGGCAAAAGGAGATTACAGTCCTTCGTAGTCAGTCTGCAGTTGTTTTGCATACGCTGCGTTGACTGCCTATCCTTGCGGCAAGAAAAAGGCCTTTTGACTCTGTGTGGTCTTTGTGTCATCCCTCATTTGATATTTGGTGGATAAAGGGGAGCTGAAAGCTCCAACATCTATGATTTTAACATGTCACTTTGATTGTGAAAAGGTAAAAATGGCAACCTGTCATGGTCCTGGGTCGTTAGCACAGCGTTTTGAGTTTGGACTTTGTATTTATGTTATTGTTTAATATTTTCTGGTTGGTCTGTTTATTGCTTTTGGAGTTTTGACTTTTGTATTCTTTTACTTTCAGCTATTGCTCCTGGTTGGGTTTCTTTATGTTTATATTCTCTAGTTTTCTTAGCTGAGCTACCTGGGGTTCTGGTTCTGGTTTTAGTTTGTTTATATTCCTTGTTTCAGGTTATTCTTGCCTCCGCTGTCTGGCTGTCAAGCTTTCACCTCTGTGTTTTGTGTTTTGTTATTTCCTGTTTTATTTTGGTACTCGGTTGTCTTCTGTGCCTTCTATTTATTTTACTTCCCCCGGGTCTCGTTAGTTTGATTCTGTTCACCTGTGCCCTGTTTTCCCCAGCTGTGTTCTATCTCCCTGATTACCTCATGTGTGTATTTAAACCCTTAGTTGGTTTTAGTCTGTGTCACGTCATACTGTTTCCTGTGGTTTCTATTGGTTTTTCCTATGTTTTGTTCATGGACTTTGTTATCTCTTGGTGCCTTGCCTTCAATAAAGGGTAGTTTGCATTTAATCCCTGCCTGCCTAAGAGTCTGCATTTGGGGTCCTCATTCACCAGTATCATGACACAACCAATCATCATCATGTATTCAGTGTGACATAGGTGCTGCTTAAACATGGCTGTATGCTTAGTCTTGTTTTTATTTACCTTGCTTTGATCTCTTGTATTGTTGATATGTAAAGTCCAACTTTTTGTTTCTGCTGAGCAGCCAACCTGTCCACTTTATCTACACCTTGCCTTTCTTCTTGCAGCTTCAGCATCCTGCCCATTGTATTTGTTGCATACCAGAAATCCAGACATAGAGCTAATTGTTTAAGACCATTGATCAATAAACTGTCTTTATCTTAAATTAGGACAGGCCTAGCTTCAGCTCCAACACAGGACCAGAGATGTTCATTACAAGTAGCTTACTTGTCAGAGTGAATAATGACCAACCGGAGGGGAACACAAGCTGTGCTGTCAAAGTCCTGACACCAAACAACTTTCCTTTATGTGAGTTACTACTCAGACATGTGTGATTGACAGTGTCCCAGACATGTTTTTTATGGTTTGAATTCTCCTGAGGAAATGTTTCACAGTGACAGTGATTCTTAAAAACATATTGCACCAGAGTCAATTTATTTTAATGAGAGAAAACTGTAAAATAAATAAATAAATAAATCATGGGAAAAACAGCACTTTAAAGCTTTTGTCTCAGTTATTAAGAGGAAAACCCTTGAGCTTTTAATTATGACAGAAAAAAAGTGTAAACTGCTTCTCTTAAAGGCAGAGTAGATTATTGTTTTTATAATGATAAATTTGTACGCAGCTTTGTAATTCTTTGGTGCATTATAAAGATGAAATTCTGACTTTCTGTATTGTGGTTTTTGTTCAGAATCTGATCGATTCTGCAATTTCACACTCCAATAACCATGTGTTCTCAGATCTTTGACTCCATCAGGAACATTTCATTTTACGTTATTGCTGCACCACCTATCAAGACAGTTGTTGTCAAGTCCTAGATAAACTACAGCTTGGCAATTTCATTGCATTCTGCATACATTCTAATATTTTGCTGTGAGTAGAGGCACACTCCAAAAAATTTCAGCAAGCACAGATTAAGTATTATTATTATCATTATTATCATTATTATTATTATTATTATTATTATTATTATTATTATTATTATTATTATTGTTATTATTATTATTATCTATCCATTTTCTTCCTCTTATCCAAACTATCCGAAATGTCATAGGACGAGAGACGGGGTACACCCTGGACAGTTAGGTAATTAGCTCCCTACCAGAAAGTCTCATGGTGCACCCATCCACTGTTTCAAGTCTTCCTCCTACTTTTTATTTTCACTCCCTGAATGTCCCCTTCTGACCAAGCTTCTACAAGTTGGGTCTCCGTTGTGTTAAAATGGCAACACTTTAATCTGAATGTAAATCTGAGGAAAGGAAAGGGGGTCTCACAACTATGTTGGTCTGGCAAAAAAATTAATTAATTAAT
>VVAS01047263.1:0-15595 GCA_015103295.1 Ptychochromis oligacanthus
TAATTATCACTGTTATGCTAAATACTGTTATCACTCAACCAGATTCATGAAACCAGTAATGTTATGTATCCCATGTCTGGAAAGGGCTTTTCATTTTCAAATTTCAAAGTAGAATTAAAAAAAAAAAAATTTGGAAAAAAATCTCAATGGATCAATTTACCAGACTGTGATATATTTAAGATATATCTAATAAAAATGTTTGGAAACATAAGTAACATTTTTCATGAAAAATGCTAAAGTGTGAAGACTGGGCCCCAAAAAATTGTCTTCTTTGCAGTCTATAATTCATGTGCATAGCACCATGACATTTCAGCTTCCTTAATCCAATCCATAATGAGTTGATATGCCTGCAACAGCTGGAACTGTTGTAAACCTCTAGGCTGTGCTTGCAATAGTGGAACAACACAGTTGATGTGTATATTAATTACTATATTTAGTGAAGGGATTCTTCCACTGATTTATGTTCATGAATTAGAGTGCCAAGTCTCTCGTGATAGCTGTGGTTATAGGTATAAATTATTAGGTTATTTACATTTAAAAGCCCCAAAAGAGTCTAGGGAACAAAGAGTTTAGCTTCTAGCGCTGAAATTCAAGTTACTGGCTACAAAGCAAAAGCTGTTATTATAGCACTGCAATGATGTCAGTTGAGGTTGCCTAAGTAGTGGGTCCATTTTTAAAGCTTCTAATTTTGTTGTAAGTTTGTAATGCAAGTTTTACAATATCTAGGCCTTAATTACAACATTATAGTACAGAGCATTTCCAGTGAGATCTAGCATATTTGGTGCATTGAACCATAAACGGTGAAGTCAGAGATGATTAATAATACATTCATTAATTGTGCATTTCCGTTACCAATAGATTTATCCTTTTGTTCATAAAGCGTACCTTTAACCAGATTTATTGATGTCATAAGCTTGCCAAAAAGTCTTACATGTATGTCAGTAAAGACAGATGTAGGTTGAGTTTCCTGCTTTGGCAATGTGAGACAAGAGAGAATCATGAAAATTAAAATAATCTGAAAAATCTCAAACGGAAATGTGGATTTATTACAACATACTTCACTCATAACTTTCAGATGATACTGTTTAGATAACTACATTATTCCTGACCTCAAGTCTCAGTTACCAGCTCTCATCCCTGCTGATAATACCCAACTTTGCTTCTGTACAGATGTTTCAGGTCAGTCCTAATAACGCTCTGGTTAATCCTCTGTTCTCTAGTTTGCCAGCAGTTAAAACATGCAGCATTTACTGTCATCACATTTTTATTGTAGCTGAGCATGTTCATGGGCTGTAGTGCAACACTTACTTCACTGAAGGCAAATCGCCCTCATCCTCTTCCTGCATATTTGGGCCTTATTGTGTAGCTTACTAATGATTCAAATGACTGTTTTTCTGTAAATGGCTGCACTGAGGGACGGATGTAGCTGCAGGCCCTTTAATTTGTCTGAGCCAAATTAGTATACAATGAATTTCATAAACCTTCAAGGCGCCTCATTCAATCACTGCAGTCTTATGTTTTCCAAGTAGACAAATTATGCACAGAAAGAAAACTAGGTCAAACTTGATCTATATGTAATAAAAAACAAAGCTAAATGTTTGACTCTCAACTGAGAAAATGTGATCAAAATGTGTTGATTTGCATATTATTAACAAAGTTCAATTGGAACACACACATTTTCCACCTCATAAGCCAGTATGTTTGAATTTGGATACTTGCCTTTTAAAGTCACACAACATAGCACAAGAGACAAATAGACAATAAATCCACATTCCTATGCATTGCCTGGTAAAGGATTATAGCCCCGAGAAGCTGACAATGTGGTGGACCCCATAAAAACTAGTTACTGTTCCCAGTCTGGTTGCAAATTGGTATCCTAATTAAAAAATGAAATACAGAGAAATTGAGAACAATTTTCATAACTACTGTTGGCGGCATATCTCAGTGTCTCATTTCATCTCGTCTTTTATTACTTGAAGATGTGAGTGGAGCTGTCTAACTTCAAAGTTCCAAAATATTCATGAAAGTGAAACAAAAACATGATGTTAGTGCCCGTCCAAGTTATCAAGAGAGAATCAGTGTTTTCCACAAACACATTTCACACCAGGCTGATGCATAATTGTCCTTCTGTTTGGCCTGTTTGGTTGTCTGTTTGGAATGAGACATAAAGGAGATGAAAGCCAAAAGAAAACTCTAAGCTTGTCTCCTAATATGTATTCCTTCTGTTTCTCATTCACCCTTCAAGGCGGAGAGGTTTCCCAGTTGTTTGGCAGTGGGTGGGTTGACTGGACATAACACTTTAAGAATGATGTCCCCCCCACCCTGCTGTGTGTGTTCACTGCTGCATTTAAAATATGCCCCAAAAAATAAATAGGATGAAATGTTTTTATACATTTTGGTTTTGTGTTTCACTGCGCAAGGTCATGAAGCTTAACCCAGACAGTCTCATTTGAGCTTTACATTTAAATAAATGCATGCAGATGAGCCAAAATTGATGTTAAGGGTTACAGCTCATGGAAATGGGAGAAAAAGTCTCTGTCCTTCCTGCATTTAAATTCCTTCTTATACTGGATAATTACTGAATACAAATTTACATAATGTACTGTTGTTTGTGTGCATGCATGTGGCCCTGGGTGATAATGTGTTTTCTAGAGTTGTGAATAAAATGTTTTACACGTGTAAAACAGTGTGTATGTTAGAAATGAGGTAACGGAACAAATGGGAAAGACTTGTTTTATGTACCGACACATTGTCTGATATTTTGGGGTTTTCTGAAGTTGGTTGAAATGTAACCTTGTAATGTACAGAAGTGAAAGACATGTAGGAAGTATGCTAGAAACACATGCTGGACATCTGTAATCTAAATCTGTGTGAATGAAGGATTTAAAAAAAAAAACTAAAGTGGTAGTGGTCTATTTGCCTTTGACTGTTGACTGAACTGAGACTCTTAGTATTAGTAGCACCTTATTATCCCTAATAATCTTTAAAGAATACCAGTTATGTTGCTGATTTATCACTTGGTTAGAATATGTAAAATTGAATTTGCCGTATCCTGCTTGCTTATCCATCTCCTGTGTCCAGGAGCTATTGTTTCAGCAGCATTAAATTAGTAGTAAAATATAAAGGGTATCTATGAAGGATTGTTTTCTTGTTAAACATTGCACAATCGTTTTCTCAAGTGAGAAATTAAATCCACTTTATCTCCGTACACTCTCTGTCCTGGTTTTAGGCCAAGAATAGCTAAAAACCTTTATATTAGGGAGAAAAAAATGGCCTTTCTGGTCCCGTAAGCCTTGTAAGGGGGGATGTTCTCCACAGTGACATTAAGGGCTATTCACACCATACCATCAGGTTGTCAATTTATTCACCTCATCGCCTCTCTCTCTACAACAGTGTGGACCTGGTGCATGCTCAGCTGCATGTGTGTGAGGGCCGCAGCCTGCCAGAACTCGGCCTCAAACAGGACAAGATCAGGGTGAACGGCTGTGCAATCCAGTGTAGAGTGACAACAGAGGACCCAGCCAGAGGCTTCCAGCCAGACACGGGAAGGATTGAGGTAGGCTTTATCTAAAAGTGCCCTTATGATCCTCATTTGCTGGTGTAGTGAAGTTATTTATTGCTTACGAATAAACTTTATGAACTGCAAAGGTCAAACTGGGCCAGTTGGTTTTACCAAATCAAAAAGCATTTTTGTGATAGTTCAGATGGTGTAAAGGAGATTGTATATCAAACTCCAAAAAGTTGCTTGCTGTTTGGCAAAAAACTGCGAGAAGAAAAATATCAATAAAGAAATCCATGTGCATATTTTCCACTAGTATCCTGGGATCTCAAAATACACTAAATCTGCCACAGTATTTGAATGCACTCTACCAAAAGCTAGCATACAAAGCTGGTGTCTGCAGCATATTAAATTATTTTAACCTTGTTTGTTTATACTCAGACAGTAAGAGCCTTGGAGCCAACCAGTGTGCACCTGCATCATAATCATGATTTCTGAAAATAGCGCTAAATCAGCTGGTGATTCCAACCCAAGAACTATTCCCATAGTGATATAATGTTCCTGTTTTAATGAGACAGGCGGCTTCACATCCAGTGTGGACTGGGTGAAGCTGCTGCTGCTGGCAGAGACTGTAAATGTAGAAGCTGTCACTGATTTTTGCATCCAAACCCGCTCAGTTAAGACTGAGCGGGTTCAACGCTGTTAAAAGCTTGGTGTTTTGAAAACAACCCCTTTTTTAAAAGCAAGTTTCAGAAGTCTGCTCCACCTGACGACAAAAATAATGGGTTAATCCGGGAAGCATAATAGCACAGCAATTTCCTGATTATCAAAAGATACAGACTGTAAAATCTGTGAATTTGGTTGGATGAGAACCAGGTGACCTGAAGGGTACTGCCCTTTTTGTTCTTTGTTTTCTTTACATATTAGCTCTCATTGCTGCGGTGAAAAAACGACTGCCATTGCTTCTTGATGACTTAACAGAGTGATTTTTGACTTTTTGGGTTTAATTGAGCTCGACTTGCATCAATGACTTTCTGGTCTTACCAGTTAATTCCCTTGGTTCTGTTAAAGGGTGAATTAGAAGGTGTTTTACATATGGGTTAATTTAAATTGAATTTGTGTCATTTCATTTGACTCCAAGGGTTTTTAGTTTATTACCAGGTTCTGTGGCTCAATGATCAGACTTAATTTAACCTGGATATATCAACACGTTAAAGAGGTATCTGAAGGTAGTTGAATTATAATAAACAGCATATATTTGAGAATCACCTTTAGATTGGGCTTGCAGGCCAAAACACAATCTTTTTAAATACCATCCTCATTAGGTGGCATTCTCACATTCATTACTGTTCACTGTGAAAATTGTGAGAAGAGTAGCCATGAAGGCGCTTTTGACCTTTCTGTTTCAAGGACTTTCCATGTTGTTTGAACTTCATATTTTTCCTCTCTTCAGCTCCCCCTGCATTGCTCAAAACCTCCCTCCAGCCTGCTACTCATCTTAAAATAATGTACATTTTTCACACGTTCTTATTGCCTCTTCATAAAGCACTGTTTCTCCACTTCCCACCCATTTAAACTGGGTTACCTTCTCTGTTCTCCATCTCTCTTATCCTCCTAAATTTCTCCTGTTGTCCTGCGCTATTTATCTGTGCTTTTGAGCTAGGAAACATGATGTTCAACAGAGCAAGGCCCCGCCACTGCCACCACCATGCAATATAAATGAAACAAACAGAATCAATACAGATGGAGGAATGGCATACAAGAGGGACAATTAAGAAATTATGGATGGCTGTGACAGGGTCAAAGACAGAGTAACACAGTAAAAGGTGGAGGGCACGAGGGTGAAAGTTATGGGTTGTAATTCAGTTGAGGTGTTCAAGGAAAGTCGGGTAAGTGGCTTTGAGAAATAAAGACAAGGAAACTTCTGCACAAAGTTGGAGCGAATACAGATAACTCCCTCCAAACATGATGCCCAAATCTTTGTGTAGAAAATCAGTCTCACTCGGCAGATTTTGAAACCCATGTGGTGATGGCACAGTGAGAAGCTGACAGAGAGCATTTTCAGCAGTGCTTTGTGTCAGGAGGAGAGGGCTGGAGCCATATACTTCACTGGAAAGGCTCCTACTTCCATAAAGCACTAAAATCAGCTACCTTTTGCACAGCTATCAAATATTCTTCATGTTAGAAAAGCATGAAAATGCAACAAAACAGTTGGGAGAGGTGGGATATTGTGTGTTGGGGTGAGAAATGGAATGGCTCAACATTAGAAGCTAGTTTTTCTTTCTGTAGGTGAAGAGCAAAGTGATGCAAAACCAAAGCAAACACATGGCTCATATTTGCAGTGTGGCTGCCCCTGCACTTTAACTTTCTCTGGCTGTTCACTGCATTATAGATGGTGTCTAGGAAACCCCCCCCCCCTCAGTCAAATCAGATTCTGAAGGTACTATGTTTACCCAACAAGTATGGCTAAAGCAAACAAAGTGAGGAGAACAATTAAACTTTTATAATAAAGGGCAGCAAAATTTAAACCTGAACTTGGAAATCAATAGGCAGTCATTGTAGGAATGGAGTCATGACTCAGTTCTTCAGGCCTTTATAGTTCATCTTCTCACCAGTACCGTGCCACACCTGCACCAACAAATTCCCCCTCAGGCTGGTTCCCGTCCTGAATAGATTGATCTGTTGCCAGTGAATAATGGATATGCTGGGTTGTTTTAGCAAATTAAATCCAGAACTACCACAGTTGCGTTTTTATAGCAAAACTTTAACAATTGCATTGGTAGATTTAATAACAATTCAGTAAATTACATATATATTTTAGGCTTTTTGAAAAACTACATGTGGAAATTAAGTTTGATTTAAAAAAAAAAAGAAAAAGAAAAAAAGTAACTGAATTTCACTAAAACCTTTACAGTATTAACTAGCATCATGCAACACTAAAGACTAGCAAGCAAGAGTAGTGTTTAATTGGCACGATGTGGAAATGCTGTAGGTTTTCACACACTATGAATGATATTAGAAGCTCATAACTTGGACTTGTATTTTTCATGTCGCCTTTAAAATAAGAATTTCCTTCAGATGTTGACTGTCTGGAATATATGCAGTTTCCTTAAACTGTTTTTCTTCTCTCATGCTTCATATTCTCCATAAGATGCTTCACTTATGCGCCATTAAAACATTGGAGGAACAGAAATGAAAAATATGCTAATGCTTTAGCTGTAGGGGGAGTGTAGCCTGAAGCAAGCAAAATGGTGTTTAGACACAGAAGAAGGCACAGAGGAGAGGTTCACAGAGGAAAAATAAAGTAAGGTGTGAGCGAGGGATGAGGTCTGAGGGGAAGGCAGCGATGAGGAGTGATGGATGCCGTAGTACAAGCATAGCAGCAGCCCTGTCGACAAAATGACGGGGAGGAATGGACTGCCTGCTTTGGAAGGCGAAAGGCAGAGTATTAAAGTAGCACCTTGACATTTTCTATTTTAATCTATTTCTCTTCAGCAGACACTCGTCACATTCGGTGTATTGGCGAGCCTTTTGGCACATAAGCGCTGTGATCAGTTTAGCTTTGTGAGATATGAAGGTGATTCTAAGAAGCACAAGTGGAAAAACCTTTACTCCCATAGTGTGATAAGTGGATGATGAAAGACTATTTACTGAACCCTGAAATCACGTTACGGCTGTAAAATAAAGATGGGGAAATATGACTTTGTTGTTCACAGCAGGGGAAACGGTAGGGGTGAGTGTGATCTTGCTTCATAGTGTACTGGGGTATTCAAGTGAATGAATAACATGTCATAAGGGAGCAGTGATCACCCTTTTTTCGTCTTATCTATCCATCTTCACGGTATTTCTATTTGTGTATAAAGAGTCACTCCATCACAGCCATCTTTCTTTCCTCTTAACTCCTCTGTCCTCCTTTTGCCTTGCCAACAGTGCCCTTTTCTCCCAATTTCTCATGATTTCCACATTTGCTCTCAGTCCATTACGTCCAGCTATCAATCTATCACGCTTTCATCCCTTCACCTTTAACATCCCTTAACCTTTAACTTTCCTAACAATCTATTCCATTTCTGCCCTCACATTTTTTTTTTCCTGAATCCCCTGCCCCACCTTCATCTTCACAGAAAGGCAGCAAGTAACAGGGCATAATCCCGCTGTTCTCCTCTCCTCCCAGTGTTCATTTTATTCAACCTCCTCCTGTTAATCAGAAATTAATTTTATGTCTTCCTTTTCCTCTCACTCACTTTGGCTTCCCTCTTTCATTCCTTCCCGCTGTCATGTGCTGCTCAGTATACTAAACTCAGGGAACAGAAAACCCTTACTTGAGCAATATACTTAAATTTGAGGGAACTACAAGACTTCTTCATCTTCTCGTCACTCATTCATTCTCCCATTAGTCATAATGTGACTATCAGATGAGGATTTACCTGTCCTCCCATACATCACTTGTCTTTTCTCCTCTATGCGTCATCCAGCATTACTCACATCTGTCTGTTTCCACCACCCCACCCCAACATGCATCCTTCTCTTGTTTGTTTCTTTTAATGGAACACATTTGCATGCGTCACTCAGTGTATTAATATGTTTAAAAATGCTGCTGATTGTGTATGGGTGTGCAGGCTTGTCTGTGCCTGTATGTGTGCCTTATCCATCCTAATAACAATTTTGAGTTTGAGAACAGGTTGAATCCTAATTAGTGGAAGTGTTTTTCTTGCCTATTATCATAAAAACACCCTCAGTTGTACGCCATAAACATCCTGCTCCACATATTGGCTCTCACTTATTGGCAGTTTTATCACTATTACCTTTCATTTTCTTCGTTGCCATTAACAAAGCCATCAGTCACCAGTGTAATCGGTGGTGAATGAGCTTAGGTTGCTTAGTCCTTTACCAGTTTGAATCTCTGCTTAAAAGTGGTTAGAAGTTTTTGATTGATAAACCGTTTCCTTCATACTATAGTTTTGTTTTTTTTGTTTTTTTGTGTGTGTGTAAATGTAACTCAATTTCATATCTGTTCTATACTGCTGTACTTGAATTTGACAAACCTAAAACTGTGTACACGGTGTGCAATTTGGGCCTGTCCAGGATGAAAGATGAGAAGTCAGAAATTCAGCATGGCCATCTCCCAATATCACTGCTGCCATGACCTACTTGAACCCAACCCGTAGGGATGCATTGGTCCACTGGAAAAACAAAGTAAATCCAAATGAAATACACTGAGGTGAAATGTTCAAATTTAAATGTTTTCATATTTGATTGCTACAAATATGAAAATCTAGTTGTTGATGGAGCAGAAGCTTTGTATAGTTTATCCTCCAGCTGCTGTTGATCACACCAAGGTGGATGTAGCTGGGAAAAGAACAGGCAAAGGAAGTGTAGCCATTACTATTCAGTTAGTATTATCATTGTACAGTCTATACACATTAAAGCCTGATCTTGTACCCAGGTTTATTAGATCCTGTGTGGCTTGCAACAAACTTCTGAGATTACTGAAATTTTACAGTCTGTAGATGTCTTGAGGGTGCTATAATTTCAGTTCATTTTACGTGGTTTAAAAACAATCAGTCCTAGTCTGATGCAGACTGGGAAAAGACCAAAAAAAAGACCTGAAGGAGGTTCTTCATCTTCTTCCAGAGACCATACTTGAGGTGTGAAAGAAAAACGGACCAATCACAAGACTGTGAGAGTAAACAAATCCTACTGCTAAACCAATACAGACATGGATCCATAATGGTATAACCCTGGCAGTTTGTATGCTCATCACTAAAAGACATAGGAGTAAAAACTGTTAAGCTCAACATTTGTCCCTAAAAAGCTGTTTATCACCATTACTGAGTGTGCAGTCTAATGGCAACCTGATTGATGCCATTTCTTCATAAGGAAAGATAAACACATAGTGCAGTAAAGTAAGTCACACACTTGTTGTTAGTCTGCAGAATGTAGTTTGATGATGTAGTCTAAACTGTCCATTTACTTCTTGAGAAGAAACATCTTTTTTCCTTTGGTCCAAACAAGTAAAACCGCAGAAGGGAAGACACATCAGTAATCGCATGAAAGATTACACATAAAGCAGAAATATAGAGAGAGTAAAGGACATACTGTTCACATTCCCCATTGTTAACATCCAGCACCCCTAACCAGTTGTTAGAACACCAAAAAGGCAGACCTGCAGGAGGGCAAACCACCAGCGCTCTGGGTACAGACACACATGCAGCCCTACAAGATGTAATTTCCAAAGAAAAAACATCTTTGACCTTGAAGGTCGGATGTGGGGTGATTGCTCCTGCATGAGCTGACTTTCTCATGCGGTGTCCATGTGTCTACACAGATGTAGTCTGTGTTGCACTGCTGTGTATGGAAAATGTATCATCACATTTATCCTTTTTGTGTCTTTTTTCAAAACAATCTGGTTGCATCTCATGCATTGAGTGCAACACAATTTTCACCCCTCCCCTCTCATCGCCATAGTAATTATGGGCCCAAACTAGCCCATATTTTTATAGTGACATTTCCTCCATTCACTTATTAGTTTACCCTCTCCTGAATTGTCTGCTCATCTGTTTGGTGGTATTGTCCAGTTACTACCTCACTCTCTGTTTTTCTACCTCTTTGGTCCTCTCTACTTCTCTCTTTCTCAATGTAATAATCATTAGTAATTTTCATTCAACAAAAACCAAATCTTTGCTAATAATGTACACCCTGCACAGAAGTCATCTTTTTAATAACAAAAACTATGGAACATGCTGAGAAATGGTCAGTGAGCAGACTTCCTCACTTCCTCACTATTGTCATTCAAAGACCAAAGCTTATTGAAAATTGGGAAATATGAATGAGTGCACATTGTGAAATGCTTTCACACTCTCAATTTTCAGTTCAACTGCTCCAAATTCCATGCGTCAAAGGAACTCCCAGCTATTATAGATGGTCGACGACATAGATTTTTGGAATCGCCGTTGTTCCTCGGTCTTCTTTAATTTGCAATGATACGATTCCTCCCAGCAGTAAGGGCATCCGTAATTATGTAGTTCATTTTTTGTTATGTTAGAGACAAATTAAATAATTCCTGTTGGCAAATTGGTCTGATGAAGTGAATAGTAAGTGGATACATCTCAGAGGAATAAAATAAGCAACAAAACAAATGAGTTTTCAGGCAGAAATCCCACCACTCAAACATCATTAGGAGGAATGATAAGTGAGAAAACAAAGCATGAATTAAACAAATAACAAGAGGTGTAGTATATCAGGAGAAGAATGCATATCTGCAAGCGGTTGCCCCCACTATGCACACAGTGGGTTCTGAAAATATTCAGACATAAGACATGTTGTAGATTTAATTATTAAAGCATAAAATTACGTTTTTTTGCATCAGTCTTCACTCAGGAGGTGCCCAGGAAGAAAAGCTGCTGCCTTTTATTGTGGCTAATGGGGATAATGAAGAATTGATGGCAGTGAAAACAGGTTTTTTAGAAACTTGAACTTTAGAAGATGCTCCCAGTCGTAAAAACACACACACACACACACACACACACACACTAGCTTGTTAGACTTATACATACACTCACCAGCCACTTTGTTAGGTACACCTTGCTTGTCCTGGGTTGGACCCCCTTTTGCCTTGAGAACTGCCTTAATTCTTCATGGCACAGGTCACACATGGCACATCGACAAGGTGCTGGAAACATTCCTCAGAGATTTTGGTCCATATTGACATGACAGCATCACACAGTTGCTGCAAGTTTGTCAGCTGCACATCCATGATGTGAACCTTCTGTTTCACCACATCCCAAAGGTGCTCTATTGGATTGAGATCTGGTGACTGTGGAAGCCATTTGAGTACAGCGAACTTATTGTCATGTTGAAGAAACCAGTTTGAGATGATTTGAGCTTTGTGACATGGTGTGTTATCCTGCTGGAAGCAGCTATCAGAAGATGGCTACACCACGGCCATAAAGGGATGGACATGGTCAGCAACAGCAGGTAGGCTGTGGTGTTTAAATGATGCTCAGTTGCTACTAAGGGCCAACTGAGCATCAGCCCAGCTTCGCACAACATGTCAAACCTGCTTCAAGGTTTGACATGTTGTGCGTTCAGAGATGCTCTTCTGCATACCTTGGTTGTAACGAGTGATTATTTGAGTTACTGTTACCTTCCTATCAGCTCAAAGCAGTCTGGTCATTCTCCTCTGACCTCTGGCATCAACATGGTGTTTTCATCCAGAGAACTGCTGCTCACTGGATATTTTCTCTTTTTCAGATGATTCTCTGTAAACCCTAGAGATGGTTCTGCAGGAAAATCCCAGTAGATCAGCAGTTTCAGAAATACTCAGACGTGGCACCGACAACCGTGTCATGTTCAAAGTTACTTAAATCGCCTTTCTACCTTTCATCTTGACCATGTCTACATTCCTGAAGGCATTGAGTTGATGCCATGTGATTGGCTGATTCGACATTTGAATTAATGAACAGTAGAACCTAACAAAGTGGCTGAGTGTGTATCTCCACATGAACCCAAGTACATTTCTGTCCATATTTTCTGTCAGTATAACTCCATGTAAAGTAGTCACTGTCCTTTTCTCCCTTATGCTTCATCTTTCTCTACCCCCACTACATGTTTTTCCTCCCATTATCCCTTTCACCCTTTTCTCTGGATCCATTACCATCTGCCTTCCACACTTCCTGCTGTCGCTATCAGTTTCCCTTTGTTTTCCTGTGTCTGTGTTTATGTATGTGAGCTAGACCATACATGCGGGTGTGTGGGAGTTTTGGTGTGCAGCGAGTTCAGATGTGGATGTGCTGCATGCACACAGGTGTGTTGGTGTGTCTATAATTGAAATTCCCTGCTGTTGACAAGCCTCCTTGCAGTCTCATATTCCTGTCGTTTATGTTGTTTTTCCAGCTGATCCTCCCTTTCCTCCCTCTCTCCTAACTCTTCTCATTTATCATTCCTCCTCTGTTTTCTATCTGCTCTCGGTATCACCCTCCCATCTCCTCTCTTCAATTTCATATTTTCCTCTACGCTAGTTTTCTTTCTAGTTATTATTCACTTTTTCTCCCTGTCATTTCTCATTTTTCCCCTGTGTACCCGGTTTGTCTCTTCCTCTGCTGTTAGTTGATTTGTTTTTTGCAGTTTCATATTTTTCTCCATGTTTTCTTTCACCCTATTTTCACATTGTCTCCTGTCTATTTTTTGCCTCTTCCTCTCCTCCATACCTGATTGCTACCTCTTGTTCTTTCTCCCCTTTTGCTCCTCACCTCGCTCTCATGTTACTTGTTTGTTTTTGCAGATTTACCATCACTTTTTCTCCTTTAATCTAATTTTTACACTCTTGTTCTGTTATTTACTTTATTCCCCCCTCCCCTTTTCATTTATTTGTACAGCTTCCAAACACTTGCCTTTCCTTAATCCTTCCTCTCATCCTCCCTCCTTTCATTGCCTCCATGGAAATCTTTTCCTTATTTATCACTTCTTAGTCCCCCGTTCCATCCTGCTTGCTCCTCCCTAACTCGTTTGTCTAAATCGGATTCCTCCCTTCTCTACCTCCTTCTTTTGTGCACACCTGGTCCCCCATTCACGCTTTTTACAGTCTACTCAATCTTTTTGCTTCCTAACGTTGCCCTATTTGTCATTCTGTTTTCCTTCTTTTCATACCTGGCTGTCATTTCCTCTCTCCTCCTTTTGTTTTCAGTGTCTTACTTTCTGTCTGTGCTCTCATGTATTCACAGCTCTTGTCTGTATTTTTATTTATTTATTTTTTTTCTTGAGGCGTCTTGCAGTTTGTGTGGAGGATGATGGGATGCATTCACACGTCTAGTATTAATACACAGTAGTGTGTGGTTGCACTGAGTTCCCATGTCTGTACCGCATTGATTCGAATCAATACTTATACATTAGGAAAGGCTTACCTCAGTGTTTTTCATACAGTGTGCATATTGAATGTGTTTAATTTAGGAACAAAGATTTGTTTCCCTTCAGTTGTTTCCTTTGTTTTGTTTTGTTTTTTGTTTTCTACCTGGGGGATTGGAGTAACCAATGGAGTGTTTTACAAATAAGATTTTGAGAATATTTCAAAATCCTCCCTGAAGTGACAGACTAAGATGAATGTTTTCCAGGCACTTTTTAAAACCCATTTTGTGTAAAATAATGGCATCCTTCTCAGATTTTGCTGTAAGTTGTTCTTCTGCTAATTTTCCTGTTCTTACCCTATTATTGAAAGGCAGAAATCCATTTGTGGATTTCAGGACAAACTTTGACCTGTTTGTGCTGATAGAACATTATTGAAGGGTCCTTGAATTTGATGGGACTAAACTTCAGAGAGTTTTCACTTTTACATAAAATGTTTTGCTGTATTGTTGTGACTGACCCCGTAGAATGTGTTTTGTTTAAAAGACAGATGGAGAGATCTGAGTATGTAATCAGGAGATAAGATCACATTTAGCAGAAAAAGCAAAGTCTAAAATGGCATCAAATGAGAAATTACACCTACACTCAGTGTGCTGTAGTGATTATCCACATCAAATGAGCATTTCTAGATGAGAGGAAACAGGCATTAGTTTTTCCTTGAGACTTAAATGACAGAAAACTTAACTTGTTGCTTTTAATTAGAGCAATTTGAAGCAGTATAGTGGTGAAAACCCTACAGTCTTCTCCTGAAGCATGACCTTTTTTTTGAGAGAGATTTAAATAAATAAAAATAATCAAGATGCTGCATGAGCTGTTTGAGTTATTTGCCCAAGATTTGTGAAGATAACGGATACTGGTTCCAGATGTGGTGAAGCACATCCTCTCAAAACTTTCCCAGTGATGCTTGGTGCATTTAAACCAAACACTGTCCTCATTAATTTATCACAAGGCCTACTTTCAGTTGTCACTTTTAGTTTCCAAGGTGGAATAGAGGTAAGCCAGCCTTATTACAATGGGCCTCGTTCACTAATATGTGTGTGGAAACAAAAATAAGTGCACACGCAAAATTATCGTTAGTGAATCAGAATCATTCGAAATCAGCAGGCTCATGCTTGCTGCCTCTATTTCTCTATGTAGGGAAACACATTTATGCTGAGATGAAGTGGAGAAATTGAATTGTTGGTGATGATGATATAAGAGAATGCTGCATGGCTAAGGTAAAAACAAAAACAGGAAAAAGTCAGACTGACGAAACAATGATGTCTGAGGACAAGGCTCAGGCTAAAATAACGCAGGTGCTGAATATTGTTTTCCCTTAGACACTGAAGTAAAAAGAAAACATTTGACATCAACGTTGATATTAAAAAAGACTAAAAGAAGAAAGCGGTGGGATTAGAAATGAAAATTTACTCTTACGTGATGACATCTAGTAAGGATGGAAGTCATATTTAATAAATAAGATACAGCATACAGCTTTCATTTATTTTGTGTTCTTTACATGAAATTTAGTGTCTTAATTTAATGGTTACGTATTTAATTCTAATTCTGGGCATTTTTGGCTTATGGTGTTTAGGAAAATGGTAAATAATAACCAAAAAGAAATACTACTACTAATAGTCAGTAGTAGTAGTTTTTCAATTTAAAGATGCATGTTTAAATTTTCTCAGACAACCAGGCCTTCATCATTGTTCGTACGCATGGTCTGAGGCAGTTCTAAATTTGTTGGAGAGTATAAACAAAGAAAATATTGTTGAGGTTTGTGCATGAAACGTTAATATGCATGTGTGTGTACTCACTGTTTGCGAATGAGGCCCAATATGAATCTGACCTCATTTTCTTAGGCAAAGTCACAACTTTTAATTGGTATTGGTGACAACGGCCACGTGTTTCCTCTGAGAGCGTGGCCACTGAGTTGGACTGGCAGACAAGTGATTCTTTGCATGCTAATAGCAGAGCAGAACAACTGAAGAAGGCTCTCTGGATTATTTTCACTGGTAGCCATCCTGAAAGTCCCCTGTGTCCTCCAGTGGCCCCCTGCATTAGCATGACAGGAGTCTGAGCACGCCTTTGTTTCTCAAACATTGAAATGAGCTGGCATATTATAATGCAGAGCTGGTGTCAGTCAGTGCACCGGCTTGCGCATCATTCAGTTGTCCTTTTTCTGGCTGAAAAGGAGAGTTGCATTGAAATGACTGCGTG
>VVAS01047269.1:0-10033 GCA_015103295.1 Ptychochromis oligacanthus
GAAAATCAGAAAAAAAAACTTTCAGTTCACAGAAAACACTGTAAATGTCTTACCATGGTTAGTGCCAAACAGAGATTCATATAACATCTAAAATCTACATTTATACAGTACACTTCCAGGATCAAATAGATCAAACAGTGTTATGACTGTTAAACATAAAAGCAAACATCCCAGAAATTACTGACTATGATGCTATAACCAAAATCATCCCCATGGTGGCAGCATTTAGTAAAATATACAATTTGAAACTCTGGGATACACTACCTACAGCAATAACTTACTCTTTTCACAGAGGTCTCCAGTGTAGCCGGCCTCACACACACACTGACCATTGACTGGGTCACAGCCCAGAGAGCACTGGCAAGTAATGGTGCACCGCTGTCCCCAGAAACCAGGTTCGCATGCTACAAACATCAGCAAACATTACAGTGAAAGTTAAGTGCCAGGCGTTTATATGTTACAGGATCCCTCTGCTACTCTGTCATATTCTCTCTTATTTTTGTCTCATTTGTCTGTTCTCACATGTTGCACAGTCATGTCCTCTTTTGCCAGGAGGGCAGATGCATTGTCCAGTCTGTGGGTCACAACTGGCATTAGGGTGGCAAGAGCAAGGTGTTAGACAGCCTGGTCCATGGTATCCTGCAGGACACTCTACACACACCAGGTGATTAATCAGAAAAATGCTTTAGTCATGAAATTTCTACAGTTTAATTTAATTAAGATTACATCAATTTCAAAATCTCAGTTTGTCATAGTGCAATGTAAGTTTTATTTGTTCTTTAAAATGTGAAATTGAATAAGTAGTAAACATATTGCAAGAAAAAAAAATGTTGTGCGGCACGTTAAACATATCATCAACATTAATGTCAGCTACATCTTTCACATTTGGTCTTTTAAAAGATTTGTTTTCTCGAATCTCAGAAATTTGATGCAAACTCACCATTCTGGCAGAGCCTTCCCGTGAATCCTGGCTTGCAGTCACACACACCAGTCTGCTTGTTGCATAAGCCTCTGTTCTGACAGTCAGGACAAGAAGACTGGCACTTCGACCCCCAGAATCCATCAGGGCAGTCTGGAAAGCAGCAAATATCTTTCAGATTCTCAAATGTAAGCCACTAACGTTCTCAATTTATCAAATTTTGCTTATCTTGAAAAAAAATCGGGGGAAATGTAGTAGATAGTTTTCTGAGCGGGCTAACATCTCTCACAAGTCAAAGGTCAAGTTTGCCTTGTGAGAAGTTTGTTCAGTGAGTAACGCAAGTTTGCAAGCTTGGAAGGTCAGCAAGTTAATCTGGCTTTCATTTCACTGTCTTCCTTCTGCAGCATAATGAGGGCAAAACTATTATTACAGGACAGTGCAATAATAAATACCTTCCTGGCATGAGTGTCCCATCTTTCCATCAGGACAGATGCATTGTCCAGTTATGGGATCACAAGGAGCTCCGCTGCAGTCACAGGTCAGACGACAGTTCTCTCCATAGCTTCCAGCTTGGCAGGCTAGCAATACAAAATACACAAGAGACAACAGCAATCATCTAAAACAAGAAAAAACACAAGGCAGGATTACACAATAGTGGGAAAAAATTGGCTAAGAACGACAGCTGGACAAGTGAAAAGTTTGAAATCTTAATAATTTGCTGTTTATTTATTCAGCCTCTGCCAAAGCTTCTGCTGTAGTAACCAAAGTAAATCGCCCTTGTCATGACCTGGCCTGCAACTTAAGCTGAGGACAATCCAGAGAAAATTTTTTATTTGGCTTCACCAAACCCAGCAAGCCTAGGCCTGGACTGTGCACTAGAGCTGACACAGCTGGTGACTCTGCTCTGTTATCTTAGTCCGCTCCACAGAGACACAAAGTGATGTTTTTACCAGAGGCTCCAGAACAATATTCAGTATCACTTTAGAGCTCAGCACAGAGGCTTGAACTTTCCATCAACTGGCAGAGTAAACAGCCAGAGGACACCCTGCTGCAGAGGAGCACCACTTTTTAGTTGTGCAGTCTGTAATAACAAGAACACCTGCACTGACCAGGTAAATTCAACAGAAAGCCCTTTTTTTTAATTTCACCTACTGAATCCACTTAATCAATCAAAGCCAGCAGAAAAAGAATAGAAGAAGGAAGGGAGGAATAAAGGAATAAAGAAAGACTTATATGTGTTATGGGAAATTAAAAATGTGACAAAGGCGGGCAAACTCATTCATAATAAAATGCATTGCTTTGTGTTGTCGGTGTGGCATTTTATCAGAAAAGGCACACAACTGCACAAGCAACAAGTATGCAAACTATAACCGTGCATGTTTACACGTGTCAGTATGCAGGGCCACGCAGTCCACAAATTCACACACTTTATTAGGCTCTGTGAGCACAACAGTCTTTTACTATAAAAGTTACGACCACATGAGTGCACTGTGGAATCGAGCTTTGTGGAGAACGTCATAGATCAAATGTGTGTTTGAAAGATTTGAAAAGGAACAAATGATACTTTGGATATAAGCCAAACACCTGAAAAAACTGTACTGCATACATTAGACCTGAAATAACTGAACACTTTTGCTTTTACATGTGTTTTTATAAAGTGTTTTGTATGGAAGAAAATTCCTTTAAATCCTTTAAATTGAATTAAAGCGGCTTTTTTGACTTACTCAGTTGACATCTATGTCCATGAAGGCCTGCAGGACATTGTTGGCTGCATTCTCCAGTCTTGGGGTCACATGACCCTCCACCTGGACAGTCACATGGCTGCTCACAGACTGCACCGAAAAAGCCTGGATCACATTCTACATTGGGACATGCAGACACAAAGAAGATTAGAATGATGGACAATCTCAAACCCAGCATCTTGTATGACTATATCTTATATAACTGCTTTTCTTTTGTAGATCGTTATATCAAAACTGCACTGCAAGGAAACAGCGTGACTCCAATTTTATTTCGCCTTGGTGGCTAACATTAGAGATGTATTCCTGCAACTGGAAACATGGATTTTTATAATGCTTTAAACATGTGAAACAGTCGATAAAGTCATATGCCCTAATTCATCCTCAGCATTTGGCCTGAAAATGTAACTGAACCATTCCTGTTGCTGAATAAGCGTGTTTCTTGAAACACTTCTACCTTTCTCACACCGTGGGCCATGGTATGCAGCTTTACAGAAACAGCTCCCCGTTTTGGGGTCACAGCCAGTGGAATGTTCTTGAACACAGTCGCATTCCTTGGAACAGCCTGCACCGTGCGTCCACCTGGGACAAGCTGAGGGGTTTTAAAAACAGACGAAAGGCATGAGTTACAGTAGGTTGATGTATGACAATGGATGGTTTCAATATGTTCTCGTGTTTGTGTGATATTACACAAAAAAATACACACAAGTTATACATACTTATATAACTTTGAATGGCTACTGTAATGCTGCACTAAAACAACTTCAGTTTCTGTTATTTAAAGTTTGGGTGGTCATAGTTAATTGAGAAAAAATCTAAAATATTGAAATGAAACTTTTTCTGCTATCAAAATGCATTTAAGTATGAGCCAAACAAACACACCCAACCACCATGTTGTGGCAACGTCAGATTTCTGCTAGCTTAAGTCATGTAACCACTGCCTCCTGTTTCACTTTAATGAAGATTTATTGAACTTTGCCTCATCTGACTGTTTGTCCAGTTACTTTACTTTTCTTCTTATATATAAAAGCATGTAATAAGCAGAGTTAAGTGTTATGTATGACTTTTAAAACTGAGAATTGCTGCATCCCTCTGGATGAATCTTGCCAAGATTGTCCCCACATAACAACAAAAACTAAACTTGCACTCCACCCTGTCCCTCTCGATATTGGCTTTATGTTAGGTGCAGCTGCAGGCTCTGGTTACACCCTCTCCACCCTCTCAACGTCCCGCTGCAGGACGAAGCAGACAGCTGTGAGAATCTGATAATATTGCTTGTGCACATTCTTCCATCATTTAGTTGGGTCTTAGACGAGTGAGCAGCGTCCACACTGAGAAATTAAGAGCAAGACGTTGTCGCCATGTCCCTCCGGAGGCTTTGGAGCACCCCTAAAACAATGGGGGATGTCAACGTGGTGACAAAGGAGCTGAAGAGTCTTTATTACAAGCGGCTGCTGCCAATAGAAAAATATTACTCTTTCCATCACTTTCACTCACCGAACTACGAGGATGCAGACTTTGACAACAAACCAATGGTTCTGGTGATGGGTCAGTACTCAACAGGAAAGACGACTTTTATCAGGTAAGCTCAGGGCTTTGATCACTAAAGAAATATGCTGACTTGTAAATGCAAGCATTTATTACTGTGTTTGAAGCAAGGGGAATAACAGTTGTGGTTTGCATCTTGTGTAACTTCAGGTATCTCATAGAGCAAGACTTTCCTGGTAGCAGAGTTGGGCCAGAGCCAACCACTGACTGCTTCACTGCCCTCATGTATGGAGAAGTCGAGGGAATCATCCCTGGGAATGCTCTTACAATGGATCCAAAAAAACCCTTTCGCAACCTTGACCCTTTTGGAAATTCGTTTCTGAACAGGTGATGGGAGTTCACGGACAAAAGTGGAGAATGTTCTGCATTCATAATTATATAAGTACTGATATGATGCTGATGCTTTGCCATTATTCGAAATAAGTCAATCAAGTAATTTTGAAATGCATTGCACTTAACCATGCAAGAAAAATCTTTACAGGTTTCAGTGTGTTCAGATGCCAAATCAGGTCCTTGAGAGCATCAGCATAATAGACACGCCAGGCATCTTGACTGCTGCTAAAAGAAAACTGAGCCGAGGTGAGACAGAATGTCTTCTCATTTTCCTTTTAGTGTCAGAGGGAATTAATAAGTCTTTGCTTCTGATAATGTTGGACTACATTGTTGTCAGGCCCATTTAAATCCCTGTGGGAGCTGTGACATTGTAGATGCAATAAAATAAGAACATTTCGCCACAGCATAATTCAAACACTTAAAGTCAGAAGCACGGCAGATGAAAGCAATATGACGGTGGGTTGGCAGGAGATAAGCAGTGAGCAGCCTTTGCTTTGTTTTATAGACACATTTTTTAGTGGGTGTAACTGAAATGGCTAGAAACCAGTGAGGGCCTCTGGGGTGTGTAAAATGTTCCTCTGTGCCTCGAGGCTGTGAGAATAGCTCTATTACATACAGTGTTAATGAAACCCCCATGTTTCTGTTCTTTATCCCCAGGCTATGACTTCCCAGCAGTGCTGCGCTGGTTTGCGGAGCGTGTTGATCGGATCATCCTACTGTTTGATGCACATAAGCTGGAGTTTTCTGATGAGCTCACACGAGCCTTTGGGGCTCTGTGCGGTTATGAGGACAAGTTGCGTGTGGTTCTCAACAAAGCTGACAGGGTGGACTCTCAGCAGCTGATTAGAGTGTATGGCGCCCTCATGTGGTCACTGGGCAAAGTGTTTCGAACCCCCGAGATTTTACGGGTTTACATCGGATCTTTCTGGTCAGAGCCAAGGCAGATGTGCGACCAGTACCAGCTGATAGAGCTGGAGGAAGAGGATCTTTTGGCTGACATAAGGAACCTGCCGCGCAATGCTGCAGTACGCAAGCTGAATGACCTGGTGAAGAGGGCGCGCTTAGTGAGGGTCAGAAATCATCTGCTATATTAAATTCCAACCCGGACTTCACATATATATTTACAAATCCAGCTGTTGTGGTGATTTTATGTCTCATTTGAGTGTTTTTCCCTTCACAGGCTCACGCGCACATTATCAGCTATCTGAAGCAGGAGATGCCAACAATTTTTTGCAAAGAAAGCAAGAAGCACAATCTGATCTACCAGCTTCCTGTAATTTTCACCAAGATTCAGCAGCAGCATCGAGTCCCAGCTGGCGACTTCCCTGACTGCACCAAGATGCAGGTCAAACAAAACTTTTTTTTTTTTTTGGACTGCTGCCTAAATACCATATTTCATAGAATTTGTTCATTCTGTTTTGTGTGAGCCTCACATGTGATTGGGTACACTTTCAGGAGAAGCTTTTGGGTCAAGACTTCTCAAAGTTCAAGACGCTGAAACCGAGTCTAATGGCCTCCTTGGATAAACTCCTCACCACTGACATTGCCAACCTGGTTCCCCTACTCCAGCATCAAGAACCGAGAAAGAAATCTCTCCCTGGAGTGTTGGACGGGGAATTCTTGGGAACGTTCAGGCCTGACCATTACAGGAGAGATCCGTTCAAGGAACCCCCCAGAGATGATGAGGGCAGCGAGATAGATTTCGAGGAGTGGGTAGTGGAGAAATACAAACCCAAATATGATGAGATTTTCTACAACCTCAATCCAAATGAGGGCAAACTTAGTGGAACCAAAGTCAAAGACTGGATGACAAAAACTCTTCTCCCCAACTCTGTGCTTGCTCATATCTGGAGGCTGTCCGATGTAGATGGGGACGGTATGCTGGACAACGAGGAGTTTGCTTTGGCAGTGCACCTTATTGAGGGAAAACTGGAGGGCCACTGGCTCCCCAGAGAGCTGCCTTCACACCTGGTGCCACCATCAAAACGGCTAAGTACAGCAAGCGACCTATCAGTGTAAACTTGTGATCAAAAGGAAATGCAAAGCTGAGAATGTGCATTCATTACATGTAAAATTTGTACATTTTCAGAAAGTCAACTAAGCTGTGAGCAGTTTGATGGTGGGAAGTACTAACAAAATTTGTGGTGCATGTACGTGTGAATCTGAAAAGGTACTAGCAGCTGACACCAAAACCTAAAGCTTACAGTTAGTGGTTTTGATTGCTAAGCATTATTCACACTTTTTGTTTACAATGGCATTATTATTGTTATCCTATTAAAAAAAAAAATATTGCCAATTATATGGACATTCCCTGCATTACAAGTTTCATATTTTGTGATTGTTAAGCAACTTTTATTAATGACATTAAAAAAAACATCAACAATACCACTGTTATCACCAATATTTTGTACTCTAATATTCTAATAATTCTCACTCACCTAGGTGGCAAAAACGACCGTATAATCCTGGCGAGCATAGGCAGGCTCCATAGAGACGATGGCAGTGTCCATTGTTGGGACAGTTGCACTTTCTTCTACAGTGCCTCCCAAAAAAACCTTTTGGGCAGCCTGTGAATAAGAATAAAAACGCCAAATAAATTGGTCCCTGCTTGTCAAAAATAAACTACACTGTAATGAGGACAAAGACCAAAATTTAAAGCAAGATAACAAATAAATTCAAAAATACAATACAGCACCCAACCTTCATTTGTAAGAAGACATCTTTAACAGTCGTAATGACTCATTCAGCATGCACTGAAGCATACTATAGGACAGTGATTGCCAAACTGGGGATCAGGAGCCCTCACGGGATATCAAGATGAATCTAGTTGGTTATAAGATATTTGCCCAGGTAAGAAATGAGATTTAATTAATGTCTTTCCCCTTCTTTCTAACATAAATCTCTTTAAGCACTCTTACAGATGTTTAATCACAAAGTCAAATACATGCGGAGGGGTCACAAGCAAACCAGACCCAGGTGGCTGTGTGTGTCTGTAGGAATGTGTGTATACAAACCATCCTCGCAGAACAAGCCTTGTACCCCAGGGGGGCACAAACACTTCCCAGTCACAGGGTCACAGGAGCCTCCATTCTGACAGCGGCACAGACTGTTGCAGGCCTGCCCATAGCTCCCCTGTGGACAAGCTAGAGAGAAAGGACGTGAAGAATTCGCACACTATTAGATGCAGATTTATTGGCTGTGTTGGGAAATTTCTCCAACACAGAAACCTAGAGATACATATATATATAAAAAAAAAGTTGAAAATAAATGCAGCAAAAGCTTGGGTTTTGCTCTAGTGTTAAAAAGTCAGTACACACTTTCACCTTCCATCCTCTCTTTCCACATGGTGTGTGCTTGCCTGGCTTGCCTAATCTCAATGGCCTAGTTAGCAATTGTGAGAAGAAACAGCTGGCTGTTTAAGATGTGCTCAAGGGTTATGATCCAACAAGTTAATCGCTCCTTAAATTTCATATCACAATTTCTTCGCAACAGTTTTGTGTCACTCCACAGGAAGGTAAAGCTGTTTAAAATAATGTGGCAACAGCAGTAACAGTACATTTAAATATCAAAATAGACGTTGGAAAATTGTTAGAATTAATATATAAATAAAGGAGCAAGATGTCTTTAGGCCACAGAGAAATTTATACAAATATAAGGGGGTGCTTTCACTTGAACCAGATGTGATGTGCACATCTGGAAATGCAACAAAAGGCAATGAAGAGGACAGTAGGCCAGGTTGCAATTTTGCAATGGTGGGCCCTTTTGGCCAGGTCTCCCTTGAAAAGGAGATTTTAATCTCATGGGATTTTCTGGTTAAATAAAGGTTAACTGAAATAAATAAAAAATAATGTGCAGTGTTTATGCTCCATAATGATGACCTTGATAAGGTCTTGTTTCTTAAGGCATGCTACGGCATTTTGAGGCAACATGTATAACAAAGAGGGCTGTTTTAACGCCACAAGTACATTTTTATTTTAATATTTCAGTATTAAAAGTTGGCATGCTGCTTCTGACATGTAATTCCAATATAATGCAAATGGTTCACGATATAGCATAAATAGCGTAAATCAGTTATTATATTTCTTCATATATATATAGCTTCATACAATAAAATTTTTATATGTTATATTTTTTAAAGGTCCATATTTTTTCCCTGTTGACCTCTATGTTGTTGCCTACTGCAACATTCCCCATATTTTTGCTTCAGGCAGCAATATTCCTCATCTACTCTGCCTGAAAAGGCTGCCCAGGTCCATCACCTTCAGGGTGTGCATCTGAACACTGCCACCTCAGAAGCTTGTTTCTAAAAGTGACAGATTGCTTCTAACGGACTTATCCCACGTGGCTCTCCTCCTGTGATTACTAGCCTGACTTGGGTTCAGACCAAAAGACAGCCATTAATCATAGAGCTGGATGGGAACAATGGAGCTTTGCTTTGTAACCCAGTAGTGGACATCCTTGGCCTCAGGCTGTGCTCTTGCTGTAGGTCCTGGACACACTATAGTAGCAGACAGATTGATTCCCCCTGGCCCTCTTGTGTTCTGGAGCCCATAAACAACACAGCCTCCCACACAGAGGAGCAGTCAGGCTTTGATACATGGTGCTGGATCAATGCACACAGGGAGCTATGTCATCTTTCTTAAACTAGACCATATTGCCAAAGGTACAGTAGTTCAAATAGACCTAGGAGAAGATGCGCCTTGTGGGACAAATCAGGCCATGTGCATGTGCCTGTATGCTGTACTGTTCATTGTACAACTGTCACACTGTGAATCAGCCATGTGATCTGTACGTGACTCATTCACTTTGGTCTCCCATCCAAAATTAGGGTCAATTTTCCCATACAAAAAATAAATAAATAAAAGTTCAGGTCAGTAGACATAGAAGTAGTGTGAAATTTTGGGAAATATTTATCCCTTTCTGGCTAAAAGCTAGATGAGAAGACCGTTGTCATGTGCCACTCACAAACATGGTAAATATGAAGCCTACTTCCCCTCTAAGGCTCACTAATTAACATGCCACTTCATCATAACATGCTGTTTGTCTAACCTGTATAAGAAATACTCCTATGAAGCCACAAATTGCTTTTTTTTGTGTGTGTTTTGTGTAGAATAAACAAATGAGATATAAGCTGGTATTTTTGAGCTTTAGAACTGCTGCCATATAGATTCTGTTACTTTTGGATGGAGCCAAAATAGCTGGGGGGGGTTTTTGTGTTTTATTTTGTTTTTTTTTTTATTATTATTATTATAGTCTTCATATTATGCTACACTAACTTGCTATAGTATCTTAATGAGGGGAGTGAAAGCAAGGTGGCACATGAGTTAGCCCACAGCAGCAGAGTTGAGAGTTTGTGTCATGAAGGAAAGATGCAAAACGCAGCACACAGACGTAGAATATTCTAACTATCCTTACTCTCGTTGCAGATGATCCCCGTCCAGCCAGGCGAACATTCGCATCGGAGTCTGTTTTCACTGCACGCTCCATGCACACA
>VVAS01047271.1:0-11812 GCA_015103295.1 Ptychochromis oligacanthus
CTAACTCCAGCTGACACTTAGCTTAGCTTAGCATGAAGATAGGAAAAAGACCTGGCTCTGCCCAAAGGCTGACAACATTTGCTTACCGGCAATGGTGGAGCACTCTAATTTAATCTGCACAAAAACCAAAGACTAAGAAGGATAAGCCATGGACCTGAAAGAGTCTCACTGACCTCATTCCAAGCCAATAAATAATGTGTTAATTAGTGAGCTTAAATGGGCTGATTTCAGCAGATTAAGCTGACTGACTGCCATAGCTTTATTCTTATTGTACAGAGATGACTGTGGAGCAAGAAAGCGGTTTCGAAATGTTAAACTATCTCTTTAACAGCCCCTTCATTAGTAAGTGACAGAAACTACAACATGATGGGACGCAGGACTTTTTGTGGCTGTTCGACTACTTCAGTCTATAGTCTGAGTTGAAGTTACAACACTTGAAGTGAGGCTGCAGACTGATTGCTGGGAGTGACTTAAGAAATACCTGAGTGTATTACATGTCTTAGAGACAGCATCAAGGACAAGTGAAAGAGGAATCTAATTACTGGCTGATTCCAGGGCAGTGGGCTAATGAGCTGCACAATGCTGTTGGGGTTCAGGAGAAGTTATTCCTGACATTGTTGCTTGCTACTCTTAAAGTGAATGTGTGTGTGTGTGTGTCTGTATATGTGTGTGTTCGTGACAGGAGAGAAAGTGTTCAATCATTTCCCACAAAGATCTGGCATGCAAAGACAGTTGCATAAAGTATAAGCCAGTCTCTCATGAAGTATGTAAAAGATGGTTGTTAAACATCCAGACAAGCATCACAATGAGCCCTCTCTGTGCTAAATGTAATTTGTTGCCATTTAAAAGCATGTAGTCAGACTTCCAGGAGGATCCTGACTCTGGTCTAAGTATTTAGCTCAGTGTGTCTAGTCCTAACCAGAGGCTGATTGCAGCCCATTTGTGAAGCGCACCATCAGGAATCCACAAACTGTAAGAGAAACCAAAGTTTTCCAGCGGTGAGACAATTTACCCTTACAGATAAATATTAACAGGGTGATTTTTTACCTTCAGATGAAATCCAAATCCTAGTAATTAAACTGTTGATAAGTTTCCATCAGGCTAAATGACTACCACTTCCACTCTACATTGACATGCTAACAGATTCACTGAAGTATCTCACTGAACCTTTTAATGGATTCAAAACGGTTCCAACACAACTTTCTGCTATATGCGTGCTATTTAATGACATTAAAGCGACTGTGGCTGTGCTAGGACTAACTATACAAATATAAACCACTCCTCGTTTGAGCGAGAACCCTCAGCCTTGGCCTGCATAAATCAGCAGAGCCACAAGCCACTTACATGGGAGTGTTCCCCAGAATGCCAGCGACTGCCAAAAAGTATCAACATGTGGCAGTTATATTTGGAAAGTTGAGCTATTCCCAGGGAGAAAGTCCAAAGAAAACAGTGAAATCAGGAAGTAATTCTTTCCACAGAATCTGCTAGAGACTCTTAGAGGCCCAGCAGAAAGCCCTCAGTAACCACACAAAGCAACAGGCACCTTTAGCTCATCAGATGAGTGTGGGGAAGTTGTTTTTACAAATAAGCATTATTTCTGAATAGCTTCCTGCAATTCACTCTCAGTGAGATGCAAGCAAATGGATACAGTTGTCATGAATGTACAAAGCAACTTCAGTGTGTCTGCCTAATTAAGGGGAAATGTTATTATAGATGCAAAAAAAAAAAGACAGCAGACTTTTTCACATAGGAAACTCTCACTGAAGCTGCACACTAGTGTAGAAACACTTAGTCCACCACACACACTAATCTTCCTGTTGATCAGGGCTGGAGCTCAGGGACAGGAAGTGCTGGGAGTAGAAGGACAGGAAGTGCTGGACCAGAGTCGGCAGACGACATCCTGGGAGGGATGGTGTGTGGTGGGGATTCCTCAGTAAGAATCCCACTTCCCCCTTTACATTTATTTCTAAAAACTGATTTGTACGACAACCTGTGTTTCTGCATGTGTGTGGTCAAACACTAATCCTCACCATGGCAACTATAAATTGTCAGTTGCCAACATAACAAAGCTGAAAGAAGCATACAAAAAGCTACAACTTCAAAAAAGGAAGCAGGTACTTTTACAAGTCTTTTACTGTCACGAGTGATCTTTTAAATTAATCATGCCATTATTTAGTGACTCACAGAAGTAGAAGTGGTCTCTCAAATTTGCTTCTATGTTCCAAAAAGCAGCTAATCTGGTTAATCTGTCCTGCTCATAGAGCTCACAGTTAAAGTCAAAATGATAATCTCTGCCCTGACTCTGCTGTGAAAACCAAATGAATTCACAGTGAGAATACTGGCTGTAAACAACTTATAGCCTTAAATCATTACTGAGTGGTTGAGAAACATCCCCAGAAGTGTCAAAACCATAATAACATGAAGCAATTACTTTTCTTTTTCAGTGAGAGATGTGGCCAACGTTCTTCTATTCCCTCACACATTTTTAAACAATGATTCATTACACGCAGCAAGGTTCCTGTTTTGATCTCCCCGTGCTCCAAAGAAAGAGTTTCTGTGCCAAGGAATAACTCCAGGTTGTCCTAATTATTCACACATGGGACCACACCAACCTCGTCACACAGATACACCGCTCTGTTTGACTTTGAATGGAGGGACATGTGTGACATCGGAAACTGCTCATGCACAATAATCCTGACAGGAATGAAATGGAATAACTTGTTCAAAAAATGTAGCCTATCCACTCTGAAGATTAGAGACCACATCACACCCTTCCTATTTAATATTCAGTGTAAAAACACCATTAGGTAGCTTTAAGAAGACATAAGGTCTTTCTTAGTATTGGTCAACAGCTTTAACTCTACCTATGAAGCATCCCTAACTGGATGTTGGTATTTAACCTGATAATGAATGAAAATATAAGACATTGGTAATTATTTAAAATACACCTTTCCACAGACATTAGTATTGTCTGAAATGATTAAATTGGCTTATAACTACGTTTTAAAGTACTAATTTATCAATAGGAACAGTTCCTTGCAAAATATTACACTTTAAACTAATAGCAGTTCTATACTCATGCCTACCTCCTTGCATGTGATGAGAGTATCCCAATTTAACTCAAAGAAGGAAAAGCTATTATAGACTAATAGAAATTACTGGTACACCAATTTTGAATTCTGGGCCCAAACTGATGTCAGTATTTAAAACGGCAGTTTGCCTGATATCCAATACTAATTTGCGTAGAAATTTATTTTTAAAAAATGGTTTAAAGCCTTTCAGCTCTTCAAACAATCTTTAAACATCTAGCCAGTGCAATATTGATGTGGCACCACACAAACACCCCGATGGCAGCTGCAGATATATAGGTGCATCTCCATACAATTCATTCATTTACCATACTCATGTCAGTGTTTTTGAAGTTTTTGCTCCAGTTTGTACAAACACACTGAACAAAAACACTTGTAAGGGACAGAAGGCACCCACTGAGCAACCACAAACTGCAATACAAACAGACAACTATACAGTCAAACTTTGACTAATTCTTTTACTGATGTCCTATGCGAGCCCATATCAGAATAATTACCCACATGCTGAGCAAATGCCCAATTGTCAAATTAAAAAGGTGCCCTGTTACCTAATAGGCAGCCTGTAACAAAGGGGTAAGTCCTGCTCCTTTCATCAGTTCAGCTGCCATATCTTTACAGCCACACCTTCCCCTCCCACTCTCCTCCAGTCTTTCTACTTGCCCTATCATTAAACCAGCCCCTATGCAAAGGATATGGCACTATGTGCCATAAAGCAGCACGTGAAACAAGTCAAAGAGTGTTGCCTAACTGTGCTGCTGCTAAGCATTTTTTCCCCCTCCCTCCAGTCACTACCTTTTCTGTGTGAAGCCATAAAACTCGGATGTGGGCAGAGTCAAGAGACAGGCAGGTGACACAGCTGGTGATTATTCAGAAGATGAGTCACTTCTGACACATTCAAGCATCTGGTTGAAGAAACTAAACATTGTGGAACTTCAGCAGCAACTTCTGCTAATTTCAGCCCAAGCTGAGCAACGAATACTCATACTATATGTTGAAATGTAAACACGTGTGGAAAACAGGGCGGCAACTTACAATTTCTTTCATTATTGGCTAACCTACCAACTTACAGTTTGGTCAGATGGCAAAAAACATTAAAGATAATCTCAACTGCTGCTTCTGTTGATTGCCTAATGAACTAATCGGCTAATCTTTTAGTTCTAGCTGAAAATAGCAACATTTTTAGACTACTCCTTTGTATCCCTAACCACAGAGGAGGCACTCTTCTAACTGTGCCCTGTATTTCCCTATCATCTGTGGAGGCAGGGAGGCCCAAGGGTCAGGCAGCTGCTGCGGGACAACAGCCACTCTGCTGAAGTACCTTTGAGCAAATCATTTAGAGTGTAAAAAAAATGAATTTCATTTATGTTCAAAACGTTGTCTTAAAAATCTTGGCATCCTCAAAGCTGACAAAATTCAATTTAAAAATAGTTACAACTATGATATAATTAACATAGGCATGATTTGTTTTCAAATTAAATAATTTGATCAGTTTAATAGATTCATCACATTTTGCACAATCACTTCAGTGCTGTCTACGTGGTCCACATTAATCACTTCAGTTTCACAGCGGCCTTCAAGTCAGACTGAGCATGCGCAAAGACCTGCAGGAATCCAAACTTTTTTTCATTGCAGACCAACGCCTTGCATTGTGGCACATTCACGCCCGCGAATGAATCAATGACATGAACTAAAAAGACTTTTCAGGGCCCGAGAGGCGAGTCCTGATAATCCAACCCTTATCTAATCATTACAATACAATAAAATATGTGTAATCGACAAAATAGTGCTGAGAGAAAGCTCTACAAGGATAGAGGAGTTGATTGTCTCACTTTTTCTCGGAGCTCCCGTTCACTGTCCAGCTCTCTCTGTAGGACCTGAGCCCGATCTTCTGCGTCGTCGGCCTGCTGCTGCAAACACTGAATCTTTCTCTTCACAGCGTCCAGAGAGTTCACGCCTGCCATTGTTTAATGTTTCCTTACTTAATTTAAGACTACACGTAGAAAAAAAAAACAACAGTTAAGACTATTTATTTATTGTGCAAAAAAATGTAAGCCACCGATTCCTGCTTATTTGGTCTATTCTGAATAATATAGTTACAAAAAAAAAGACTTTGTTCGTTGATTAAAAAAAATGAAAAATAAAATCGATGTGCGTCCTGGGACAAAGTCTGTGGAATGTAAAGGAGTCGTTCAAGTGCAGCAAAAGTTATATAACTAGGAAGTGTGAGTGTCCAGGTGTTCCCCGAGTGTTTCTTCTGGGTTGTAGGAAAGAAAAGCTCATGAGCAGTGTGGAAAGTTGTCCTCGGGAATGTAGGCAGCACTTTTGGTCCGGACTCAGCTTGATTTAGCGTTTGAGGAGGATTCAGAATAAGCTCCGCGGTGAGAAGAGCTGAGAGCGCCAGACTGAAGCTGAGGAGGAGGAGAGAGATGACTGGGACGATGAGGTCAGAGAGGGCGGGGCTTGTGAGTGAATATGTGTGTGTATGTGTGTGTGTGTAAAAGCTGATCCCTGTGACTGATGTGATCACTGCTGCGAGACTTTGAAAAGAAAAGGAAAGCCAGGATGAATTACTTTCAGTCATTGTGGAGGCGCAGTGCCCATTGTTTAGTTGTCTCACACAAACTTCAACTGCTCCAAAACTGACAGTTAAATTTCCCCTTACAGTCTCACTGAATGTGCCTCGCTACAGTGAAGCTCTACTGTCTCCAGTGAAGTGTGTATAATTTGAGTGTTTCCGCTAAAAAACAAAAACAAAAACACAGTTATATGTCATTCTGTCATGGTGGACTGCTGGTGAAGGTGCCACTGTGCACAAGCTGTTCTAACTTAATGGCAAAGATCCAAATCTGCACTGCCTGGCCAGAAAGAAAGTCGCCACCTGGATTTAACTAAGCAAACAGATAAGAGCCTTCCAATGGATAATTGCTGCAGTGATTAAAATATTTTGGCTGGCAACAGGTTATTTAACCCTGACTGATGCAGTGAGCAGCTTCTTATTTCTTAAACAACCATGTCAGGAGACATATCCCGTGATCGTGGAAAAGATGTTACTTGGCTGGCATCAAGGAAAAAAAAACAAACAACTGAGATTGCTGAAACTACTAAAATTTGATAAAGAACCGTCCAATGCATTTTTAAAACCTGGAAGGATAGTGGTGGACCACCATCTTAGAGGAAGAAATTGTGGTTGATAGTGAAAGTGAGAGCATTTCCACCTGCACAACTCGATAAAAACTCTGGGGATTGTGACTAAATAGCTGTATAACCCTAAGAAAACCACTCATTAGTGTGGCTACTTGAAAGAAAAGGCTTCAATTTGCTAGGGAGCATAAAGACTGGACTTCGCAGCAATCGAAAAAGGTCATGTGGTCAGATAAGTCCACATTTATCCAGTTCCAGAGTGATCGGTGCATCAGGGTAGGAAGAGAAGTGGAGGAAGTGATGCACTCATTATGCCTAGTGTCTTCTGTACAAGATGTGCGGGCAGTGTTATGATCTGAGGTTCAGTTGGCCAGGTCTAGGTTCAGGCCAGGATTCATCCGGGTCAAATTGTGAATTAGTGGTTCAGGGAGCAGGAGCCAGCACTTTCACACATGGACCGGCTGCCACAGAGTCCAGATCTTAACCCCACTGAGAATCTTTGGGATGTGCTGGAGACTTCATGTGGCCTTCAGACTCTCTCATCAATACAAGATCATTGCAAAGAAAGCAATGCAACTCTGGATGGAAATAAATGATGTGACACTGCATAACAATGCCACGAGGAATGTGTGCCATCATTAAAGCTAAAGGTGGTCCAATCAAATATTACAGTGTGCGGCTGTTTGTTTGTTTGTTTTTTGTTGTTTTTTTTTTTGTTGGTCTGGCAGCGTATATTGTCTGATCTTTAAATAGTCAGGAATAAATCTATTAAAATTAATTTTTATGGCTCTTTAAATTTGCTTGTCTATGTCCTTGTTTACATATAGCAGTTCACATTGTATTATTGGTATTATTAGCCATATTATTATTCCTGTTTACATGAATCTAGAGCAAGGGGCAACTTCCAGGGCTGAAAAATAAAGTCAACACAGAAGTACTAAAAACTGCATTTCCTCAAATGACCACTGAGGCTGGACAAAAATGAGTAAATTTCATAGATTATCTTGTTCAAATACTTAACTTGATAGCAGAAATAACCATGTTACAGAAACCTTTTTTTTCCCTTCATGAATGATGAGGGGTATGGTCTCGTCATCCAACAGCTAGGTTGCTATACTATCTGTTAGGTCTGATCTTAGCTAATTTGGGTCTATGAAATGGACCTCTCGACCATGTTTGTAGTGTCAGTGTGTTTCTTTTCAGGAACTGTAATACAGTTATCAGGCAAATAACATGGCAGTGTAAGGATCCAGTCTGCTAACCCAGGCTAATAGTGATAGAACTTAGGTGTCCACCTTCTCATCCAAATATGGTCACTTCTGGCTCTAAAAACCAAGCTGAAAAAGACTTCTAACCAGGGCCGCATAAACCAGTGGGTCCGTCTTTTATTTACAGTCTATGGTCTTAAGTGACCATTTGTGTAATGGGATCTCAGAATGACAGTAAACACCTAGATCATTTCAGAAATGCAGAAATACACCTGTGCCTATTCTGCTGGAAATAAAAAGAAGACATAAAAATACAATACAAACTGGATGTATCAACTGCTGTTCTCCAGGCAAACTTAATTGCCTAAGATGTTTTATGGACTGATAATATATTGCTAAATTTTAGATTGCGTTTTCAAAATATCAATTTTGCCCATTAAAAAGACATCATTGGTGTCCAAAGGAGTGCACATGTCAGTTTATGCAGAGGACATCTGTTTGCGTACACACTGCTTAAAGAATGTGGCCATATGTGGCCCTGGCAACCTCCAGATGTGGTCTGAGTTATCTGATCTCAGTAGGTCTTGGGTGCAAAAAAAAAAAAGGGAGCCAAGGGAGAAGCGCAAGAAATGTAGTTCCATTAATGGCCACTCAAGGCTGGCTCCAAAAGCAAGTCAGTCCCCACAGACTCCCATGTTAAAATACCCAACTTTAGATTAAAAAGCTTGTTTACGGCCTCGTACAAAATACAGTTTTGGCCGCCATGGATAGTGTCCACCTTCATAACAACTCTATGCATGGTGAATTTTTAGATACTGGAGTTAAGGGTGTGGCTGCTTTGATTGACAGGCATCCAGACACAGGCAGCTATAGCTGATAGCTGTCTGCTAGGCCTCACCTCCACTATCACTACCTCAGACCCCTCCATCTTGTTTGTGCTATTGGTGCCTTTTGGAGCATTTTTATTTATGGAATTATCTGACTAATAATATGGCTTACTGTGTGGTGCAGACCAAGAAGTTTGTGCTTTAGTTTTGGTGAGTAAAATTGTAGTGTTTTATTAGTTACTTAGCACTAATTAGCTTATATACGTCTGTGCATTATATAGTACAGTTTACGGATTCAACTTCCTAACCAAGTCTTAGCTGATAACTTTGCACTCTATCCTTTCATCCAAATATGGTCACTTCTGGCTCCAAAAAACAAACCATAGGAGCGACCAAAACCCTAATGTTAAGGCTTCGACAATGTGCTATGTTCATCTGTACTGTCTATGATTCACACCTGTACTTTACTATTTTCAGACTTCTAACCTCTTTTTGAACCTTTAATTGTCTAAATAGAACTTTGTGAATGTTCGTCTTGAAGGAGTGGGCAAACAGACATTATTTCCCGCTTGCCTGCTCACAGATGATGTGTATTATGTGGGTGTAAATCAGATTCATTCTCCATCTTTCATGTTTCACTGCTAGCCTTGCCTGTGTTTACCCTCATCAGGTCCTATTCACGTGATCCGCCTGTGAGCTGAATATGTTGGGTGGACGGGCAAGTAGGCCAGCCGATTTCAGCTCAGCTCAGCTCGGCTCAGTTCAGGCTCATCTCAAATTCAGTCCTGCTGTTCACAACAACAAGAAAATCTCCTACAATCAGTCTCATGTGTTGATTGTGCCGCTCTCTCTGATTTGCCCCTTCCACCGGAAAAGCTGGAAGCATTGAGTTCATTAGACACAGGAGTGTGGGGCTTTCTGTTTGCCTTAGCTGCATTCCTCAAATACCAGAGCCCCCCTGGCTGTTCTCTGCTTTCTCCGCCGGGCTGACCAGTTTTCCCCTTAAACTGTAACTGTTCCTGCTGTGATTGGTGTTATCAATACCGGCACCAAGACCACACGCTCTAACTTTAGTTTACTGCACTGTATGCCAGTATTTAGATCTAACGCTATTGTCTGGTGGCTTGAGCTAGCAATAAACAGTGATGACCTAAATATCAGCACTTCTGCTCTGGTGCCCTTTTTTCATGAATGATAACGGTTTGCTTGTTGGGGCCGTTGGCTCACTGTTCTGTTTTCCCAGTCGCTTCCAGGTTTCCAATTTGGTCGGTGTGAATTCAGATGCGTAATGACTTGACTGCTTCTTCTAATAAGTGACATGTGGAGGGGAATTCATAGAAGTGGAGCAGAGCAGACGTAATACTTTCATGTCACTGTGTAGGACTTCATTGTAAATGTAAATGAATAGGGAACATCTATTTTTAACTTTAAAAAACTGGCACTGCTTGAGTTGTCTTTCCAAACACTACAAGACATCCAAGAGTGGAAGCAACAGGTCAGGCTCATGGTTTTCAAGGGGCCCACCTGACCCAGTTTATATGTGAGGCTTCTCAGAACTGTCCTGAGTTTATTTAATCACTGTGTGAGGATAAACCAGCATGTCTCGGCCCACAAGTCTGTGTCTACATAGCAGGCGCTTCCCTTCTCTTTGTGAGTAGTACAACACTGAATTTCCCTGGGATATCCTCAACGAGACTAAAACAATACCACATCTTGGTGGAAAGTGGGGGAGGTTTTTGCATGACTCTTCTCTCTCTGTGCTTGATTTACTTCGAAATCTTGTGGGACTGCCTTCCTGTCTTCTTACTTTGTATTAAAATGTTATTTCACTGATAAACAGGTATACTATAAACAGTCTTAAATGCTTATCTTGGTTATATTTGATTCCCTGGGACTGACTATTACTTCCTTTCTCTTACCTTCTCTCTCTCTTGTTTTTCTATTCCACATACACACAATAACACACACAAGCAAGCAAACACACAACTGTGCACAGATGCTCCTAAGTGCTTGAAGAACCACCACTGACAGATATACAGCCATGTGGTTTGCAGTGTTGCCAACAATCTAAAATATGACCCTCTTTCCCAGATTGCAGCTGACTAGCCACAGGAGAACTGCCAGTTCTAATGTTCTGCTACATTTACTCAATTAATTGTTTGTGTACACAATAATGCTCTCAAATTATTGCACTCATATAGGATTTCTCAGCGGTGGAAATTATATTTACATCTTTACTTGTGAAAAAGTAAATACTGTAGAGCGAAAAAATCTTCATTGCAAGTTAGAGTTTACTTTAAGGGGAAGTCTGTTTACAGCTCTTGGTCCAGCTAAGTCTCCGTCATTTGGATCTGAAGACTGCAAGTTTGACAGTAAAGAAATCTGGTGGTTTGGAGTTAGAAATTTACAAAAGCTTATCAAACTTCTTTAACTGCCTCGTTAGCCATGCTTGAAGCCTGTGGCTTGAAGCTACCTGAATAACAGCTCTGCCATAAAGCTGCACCATAGGTAACCAAAATCTCTGACAGAGGTTGAAATGCACTGTAGGTAATGTTGGCACCAGGCTTTGTAAAGAAAGAATAAAAAAATATAGTTTCTTGCAAATGTCCAACTTAGTCGGATTGGACATGAAATGGTATTTAACCTGTTAAATCTCTAGGTAGTCAACCTGTGCCCTGCCTCCTGTACGCTCTAATGACAGTAATGAGTATACAAATTATAGAGTTATACAACTTATCTCCTACTGTGTGCTACATGCATCCAGAAATTGTACATTCATATATAAATATGACTTTCAAAATGTTACATACATTACAAGCTAAAAATGCTTAAATTGAATTTAGGCTTATAAATGGCCGCAGAAATTGTTTTGTTACTGTACATACAGTATAGTCTATCATTAGATTAATATTGCTGATGTACTTATGTGTAAATAGGATTTTACTGTTTGTTAGCAGGGGGAGGTGGAGCTAATCTAGCTACATTATGCACTGCTGGGTAGTTTAATCTACACCAGTGCATCATATTTTACAAGCTGATAGGCTTTGTATTAAAACATGAATTTAAATGGTAATTATTAACTATAATATTAGTTGTCACATTTAGTAAAATGTACTGGAACATATAAAGGGGCACAATTAAACTGCACAATTAAATTCAATACTTGAGTTAATACATTAACATTTATACCAGTAAAAGTTGTGAAACGCAAAACAATATTTCTGCATTTTTGTCACTCTGCTGTCATTATAGTAAAGCCTGCATGCATACTATTTGTTGTAACCGTCCCATCTTATATTTACATAAATACATGATCCCTTGGAACTGAAATGACTGTAGCTCTGAACCATAATGAAAACCACTGTGTCATGATGAAGCTTTCTGCTTTAGTTTGCGGGATTTGGTTTGGAGGACCTGAGTGAGTGTGTGTGTGTGTGTGTGTGTGTGTGTGTGTGTGTGTGTGGGTGTGTTTCTTTGTGTTTGTGTTGGAGTGTGAGTGAATGTGTCTGCGGGTGGGGGGCTTATAGTGTAACCTTGTGCGTGTCTT
>VVAS01047272.1:0-15928 GCA_015103295.1 Ptychochromis oligacanthus
ATTTTTTAAAATTAAAAAAAAAAAAGTATTTTTGTTTTTTTTTTTTTTTGTTTTTTTTTTTGCCTGGTTGGGAGCTGGGAAAAGCTGTGATTTCTCCTTTATCACTCGCAGTCAGGTAGGTGTGGTTGGATGCAGAGAGGATCCACCTACTGAGCAGGACTGGACTTCATTAGTCTGTTAAAAGAAAATATGACTGCAGAAAGATTGGATGGCTCCAGTGACATTTGACAGATATTAGTTAGCTACAATAAACAGAGATGGAAAATTTGGCACAAGATAGAATGCCTTATTGAAGTTATATGACAGAGGATTGGCAATTAAACCAGTTTGACAGGTGGTGGAGAGGCAAACATGTTTTTCAAGTAATCAGTTGGTGCAGGTGTAGGATCAAGAGTTACCTCAAAGTAACACTTTCGCCTTCCAGCACTGTAATGTTGTCCGGCAGGTGCCCGAATTCTGCTCCATGCACACTGGACCCTGCCAAGAAAAATGAGAGAAGAGTGCAATCAGGAGCCAATAACAACACCAGACACTCCGCTGGTGTTCATCTATCTCAGGTCAGGTACTTAAAGATCGACTACCTCCCAAAATCATTCAGGGCAGAGATGTGTCCTGCATCTTGCTTGTTCTGAAAGGAAAGTAATAAATATACTAAACAAAAGAGTCACAATGTCTGCACTGACCCCCATACTTGAATAATGATTTGGTTTTACCCTGCATTCTGGTGGGTTGCTCGTTCATTGAACAGCACTGATAATGAGCAAAGGGAAGAGGATTCACGCGGAGCTGCCGGAGCGTGAAATGAAGGGACAGCAATGGTAACAGAAGGGATGCTCATCCTGCCTACCAATACACACCCACACACACACACACACACACACACACACACATATAGAGAACAGAGGCACATGCTTACAAAAGCACAAACATATATTACAAACTGACACAAGAACAGACATAAATCCTGAGAGCCATTAGCTAAAGAGGAAATACAAACGTGGCATCTGTGAGTGTCTGACACATGCAGGTAAGGAAAAAAAAAACTTAAACAGTTTGAAGTCATTTTGTGAACTTGGCTGGACTGCACTCAAAGATAGTCGAAGACCTTATATGCTGGCAGTGATATTGCCTACTGAGGCAAGCCGCTCCCCAGTAAGATACCTGGCTCTGTCCATCTAAACTCTGCCAAAACACAGCATGACACTAGATATCTCGGCTTGTGTCCTCTCTCCATCTTTGACAATCTTTTCTTCCCTCTGCCTGAAAGATGACCTCAATATAGGCTTTTGCTGCTGTCTAGCCTTGAGGTTTAATAAATGGTGACTTTATGAAATGAACCTGCTGCAGTCAGTTGCTAAGAAGAACCTCACAGTTTGTTAAGCAGCCACACAAATTCCAAGACATGTCAGGCATGCCGTATAAGAATTTTCTAAGAGATTAGACCCAAAATGGATGGCAATGCACCACTAAATAGATGGGAAATGGGGGGTTTAAATTAAAGGAGGGTCTTTGTGAAATCATGTTTTGATTACAAAGAATAATGACAAAGGTTTCCGAATTATAATGCACGCCTTGGATCGCTAATCAAAAGGTTTTCAAACTGCATAGCAGAAAGTCCTGCCAACTACACTACATACTAATTCATCATCTCTTAAATAAAGACTAATTATGCCTGCTCACTTTTGCTTTTTTTGCGAATGTAAGTGCGCTTTGGCTTGTGTGGCTGTACAATGGTAAATATAGGCTATATTCATGCATGTGTATTCATATATTCATATATCTATATGGTTATGTGTGTGTGCACCAGTGCATGTGTTGCTCATCTTGCATATAAGCAGTTAGAGTGTCTAGGTGTTGGTTGCTCCTTCATGTGAATGTGTACATTTGTTTGCTGACACACCGACAGGGAACAAGAAAGGAGGATAAACTAATGACGCCTCAGAATAAAACTGGCCCTGAAAATCTCCCACTAAAAGCTGTAATCGCATTAATGGGTGCTGCTGCTGCCACTGCTGCTGTGCTATCTAGGCTGGCCAAGGATTCGAGAACTGGCTCCATCTCTCTCTCTCTCTTTCTCTGAGAGGATTAAGGGAGGGGCGTAGCGCATTAGCCATCAAGTCCAGTGTTTAAAAACTGTCTGTGGGTTTTTACTTTGGAGTAATATTGCGTACCATCGCGGTGCTTATGCTTCCCATCTAAGACTTAGATGGTCCTCAACTCAAGCCCTCAGCTGTTCCCTTTCAAGTGCTCTATACTCCACATGCTAGACTACATTTAGGTTAATTCAATTCTGTTTCAGGGCTTGGGGCTTGGAGACGGGTGTGACGTGATGTCATAAATACGCTACTCAACAGATGCAATTACAGACACATACACACAGAGAAAAGACAAAATCTATCAGATAATGTAACTACAACGACACACATGCAACACACACATTCATACTGACTGAATACAAGATGTATGCATATGCTGAATGCTCCAAACAACATTGCAAAGGTTACAAACCAGCAGGGAGCTATTCCCATTTCCCTACTCAATTCCCATTTTCACAGCTCGATTGGCACCTTGCTTTCTAAAACCTGTATCACCCTGCTTGCGCTCCTAGGTGCTGCAAAACATGATAACCAGGTCAACACATTCACCACACACTTCCTCTCCCACAGTGAATCACAGGACAAATCACAGAAGTGCAAGTTTAGGAATATACCCACCACACACTCGTCTATGAGCCAAACCCATCGAGATAAAGGAGGCCACCATGACAACAAAAACAGAAAAGGTTCCCTCCACATTCCCTGAGGAAAATACAAATGTGGTTTCATGTAGACACATGCAAGTCAAAACTCACACTGAGGAACACACTTACACAAACATTTAGCATAATATCTACCCGACTCAAGCACACACTCACTACTGCATAACACCCTTTGACCCCTGTCACTTTGAATCAATGCAACAGGACCAGCATTTGTATTTGAGAAAGCACATCTGTCTTGAGACAAAGGTGCCCTCAGAGCAGTACTGGGATTTCTGCTCCTTTTTTCCCCACTTTCCTGAAGAGCATTGTGCAAAAAGCAGTCATGTTATTATGAGCCTGGCAGGTGAAAGACTCTGTGTTGGTACCAAGATAACCTTAAAAAAGCAGACAACAATGCATAAAAAACATCCATGGGGATGATAACTGGTTATTGGCCTATGTGTTGATTTAAAGTAAGGTTGACGAAAATTAGTTGAAACAATGATGTCAACACACATGCACACATAGTAAAGAAATTTGTGTGTGTGTGTGTGTTTTTTAAATAATTGCTTCCACTCTACTGCTTTTTTGAAGACCACTTTCTTGTTAAATTCAGTGATAAACACAGAACATGCATAACCTGATCTGATACAGTCGTTAAATGCTAAATAAGAGTGAACCAAAAATTAAAGAGTATAGCATTTTGTGTCCAGAGTACAGCACACTGCAATACAGGTGTCACAACTGACCTGTAAAATAAATTATAACACTGTAATGCATTGTTTATTTATGGAGATAAGTTGTTATTGCTTTTATTGATGAAGAAATATAATGTGTTCATCTGCAGCATGAACTGGGAGTGTTGGGCGTAAAACAAAATGTAAACATCATCTTGCTGAATGACAGCATGTGTCTCCCACCATGCTGTTTACTCCTTTCAGTCTATTAATTCAAATGTTGCTGGTCAAACATAACAGACATGACCAAACACAACAATAATGAGGCCTGTGTGCAACCACTATTGTGTGGCTGCATGGCCAAAACAGAATCTTCAGATGTCACTTTCGATTTCTCTGTTACATTCAGTGTTATTGATCCCAAACTCAAATCCTCAATTTTCTCTACTCCCTCCTGGGGCTCTCAGCATATAGGATGATAAACTGCACCCACCAGGGTGATTCAGAAATCTTGCCCATTGACACCCAACAAAGGAGGGTGCTTGCCAACAGGGAATCTTAAACCATCAGCTACCTTGCAGACTCAAAATGCAGTAACACACACAAACACACACACACACACAAGCATTTTGTCTTCACTGCTTTATTACCCTAAAACAAGGATGGGAAAAATTGGTGAGTATGAATAATAAAGAACAGTGGTGGACAGTTTTGGTGATGAACACTGCAGTCGGCCCTGGTGTCGGTGTGGCCACCAGCATATTGAATTTCCCTGCGCACTACTGTCAGCGGCAGATACAGTTTTGTCATGGCCACTGGTATCTCTCGTCCTTGCTGTGACCTGCTTAGCACACAAATGGAAACCCCCTTCCCTCATACCATAAATGCATATGCATAGACACAAATACATCCTTGAATGCTGTCCAGATGACCCCCTTAAGCCTTTGTCTGCACACGGTATTGAGCCTCAAGTCTGGATTTGACATTTTAAGAGAGTAAAATTGCATGGGGATGCCTGGGGGATTACACAATACTACTGCAATGCTACTCAATTCTGTTTTTATACACCCTGCAGAAGCAGAAACCTCTTTTGCTCATCTGTGGATAACACTTTATCTGTTGCTGCCCATACGTAGACATGGACATAATTCCCTCCACTTGTGGTCCAGTGTTTTTGCCTCTGTGCTCTCCTACATTGTGTCTTTTGTCTGTAAAAGCATTGCAAGGCTGCTTGCTCAGTACCCACGAGACATCTATTATGTGATTTGTATTCTCTTGACTTTTACATGCGCCTGTTTGTAATTGCACTTGCTACTGGCAGACACTTATGAGTATAGCCCTATTGAGCTGTACAACTTTAGCCTGCAAAGTCCTTGAAAGGCTGTCTTTGTACTGTTCATCTATTTCACATTGCCCTTGACGATCAAATAAACACAGAGAGGGGGAAAGCTACTTCTGAAAGCATGATTGGCGTCAAGACGGATAACAGCAGAGGCTATAATGAAACCCATAACAATAATCCATTTTAAAGGGGGCTGCTGTGGTTTTGAAATTGAAAAGAGATGGAGAGAGGTATAGCACAAGGTGTAAGGGGAAAGCAGAAGATTGATAACCAGGGCCAGGTGAGATCCTGAAAAGAAAGTTACTGAGAAAGAGGAAAAGCTGTAGTGGAATATAGAATTACAGGATGTACTAACAGTATCTACATTAAGAGAAGGAGCATTACATGATAATACCAGTATTGCCCTTAGTAGCAGGAATAAAAGAAGGAGCAATAGAGAAACATTAATATGAAGAGGAGACAAAAGTGCAAGGACACAGTCAGAAATGCTGGGGCAGAGAGCAAAGCAAAGGAAAAACACACCCGCATAATTAACACCGGCATGCTGCAGTCAATTAAATATTTACAGAGGCACTTCCCTTCGACACCTTGATGATGAAGAGAGGCAGCCCAAGGATTATCAGATGCAGGGAACTGTAGGCAAGAGACAAGGGGTTGGGGATGGGGGATTAAACATTAACCAGCACAGATATCCCTTTCTCTACCTCATCTGATCCCATTAACTCTGGATGGCCTGAATCAAACCTCATGTCCACCTCTCTGAAGCCCCCCTCGTCCTACCCACTTCCTCCTTGTCCTCTTCTCCTTCACTCCACTGTCGTTCAAAATGTTTGCACCCTACCAATGAAATTCTCGACTCCCCTCCTGGCTGTTTCCACCCTTAGCACCACCTGTCAGGGGCCGAGCAACAGGAGAGCAGGGAGAGAGTGATGGGCAAGCAGTGAGAAACCACCTGGATCCCTCGCTCAAACAGCACAACAAGATGGATATGCAGGTCGCTTGCTTTTCACAGTTGCTGGTGAAGCAAAATGGATGTCAGTGGGATTCCACTTGACAGGAAATCTAAGAAATGTCAGAGAAGTCACGGTGAATGAATTGTTTTGAATCTGTCTGGTAATGTCATTTTTCCCCCTCTCAGACCAAATATGTTTTTTTTTTCTTTTTGGAGCAACACAGTGGAATGACTAAAATGAGTGTTTACGTTACTGCAGCTTATTTTGACATTAAGTGCTCTAGTGAGCTCATTCTGAGGCATCAGGAGAGTTGGATGGACATTTAGCTGCTCGTCATTCAAGGTCATGAGTTTTTCTGGTCTTGTAGGGCTCAGATATTCACACTATTCTGACACATAAAATTGCCAACACAACTTGAACTCGCACGCACACAATCAACATTTACAGAAAAGCAGGTCATCACCCTCGGGTGTCTAACTTGGCCTTACCAAAGATGTGACATCTGCCCCTTTTTATTGTACACATGCTGGATCTACAATTCTGCCTCTGGTCGCTCACTTCCACCCAGCATCTCCCTTTCCTCGCTCCCTCCCAACTACTAATCCCTCTTCACACATCAATCAATAGAGCACTGCAGAGTGCACAGAGCCATACAGTACTCAATGCACCAGTTGTACAACTTCAATGGGCAGCCACAGATCTTTACCATTGAATCACGCATGGCTGGGGAGAAAAGCCTAGCGTGCTAAAACCAGGGACGAGCCCCACTCCGCTTTCTTTTACCCCCTATTTTCCTTGGACCGACGCCTAAACCCCTTAGCACTCTTGAGATCAATATAGAAGTTAAACTGTTACTTCCTTTTTCAGTGAGCGCACACACACGCGCCGGCCTGCCTGCCTTACACAAGGCCCTGTAGACTCCCCTAAATACACCCTGTGCACTGGTAATTTGACAGATTTGTGGTTAAGTGCTGTCACAGCTTTAAAAGAGAAGCTTAAAATACTGATTCACTGCAAGTAGCTCTGCAACTAACATCCTCTGACAATAACATACTTTATTGTCAACAAAAGGCATATCATACCTACAGTAGAGGCAACCTAACAGCAGCATGATGCCTTCTAAGGCATCAAGTGAATCAGAGTTTTGGATTCACAGTGAAGTGTTACATTTAGTTTATTTTGTGTGCATGTTTTCTCTTTTACAGTTGGACTGGTAAAATTCATTTTCTGACAGATGTATCATGTAGAAACACTTGATACACGTTTAAAAATGTTGCATCTCCTTCAGCTGATTATGATAAGCCATTTTTATATACTGAAATCTGCATTGTTGATATCTATGTTCTGTTTGGTATTAGTTTTCACTTTCCCTCTCTGTTGGTGATCCACACCTAAGTTTCTTGAGGCCATACCACCACTAACTAATAGTGTAAGATGAAAAAAAAAACCCAAAAAACAGAAAGGTCATTGGTCCGTAAAGTCTGTAGTGGTCTAAAACTACACAGTGTACCTTACATAGTATAATATATTGGAATATCTTTCTGTTATCAAAATGCAATATATGATAACATATTTTTACATGCCAAGTCCACAAAATTTCTATAATTTAATGAAAAAATACAATATTGTAAACCCCTTTTTAATCTTACACAACAATGTTATTTTATGTATTACAAAACAGGAGGCAGAACAATGTGTAGTTGTTAGCATTGTTGCTTCACATGGAGAAGGTTCTTTTTGTGCTTGCATGGGTTTCCTCTCACAGTCAAAAGACATGCTTGTTAGGTTAATTAGCCTTAAGCTTAGTTTATGGTCACTGCATTGGTTGTTGTGAATGCACCACAGCCCCGTAACCATTTATACTGATGCTTGAGGCGCCGGACTCACTCCAGCATCCTTCTGAGCAATAGGCATTGGCACTCAACACTCGAAAAACCTCTGCAGGAACAGAAGAAGTTGAAACAGGAAGCAAAGCTATAGCATTTTTCTGTTTTCTCCAGAATGTGTCACTTTTCAAGCTGTTGCCGCATCTCCCTCTCTGAGCTCCTGCACTGATCAATGAAATGAAGGTGAAGACCGACCCACTGGTACACTCATGTCTCCAACCTGGCCGGAGAGTAAACAAAAATTGAGAGGTGCACGACAAGCTGAAACAACGCCAAAGCACAGCGCATGCCACCAGTTGTGATGTCACTTTTGGCGCCTGCTGCAGTTTGCAAAGGCAACAACGGCCATTATTCCATGGGAATGTCTGTCTCTCTGTATTTGCTCTGTGCCTGACTGGTGACCTGTCCAATGTGTACTCCACCTTTCACCCTATGACAGCTGGGATAACCTCCCAAAAGAACCTGGATGTCTGGATACCAATGGTTAAGGTTTCCTAAGATTTTTAGCACAAAAATAATTTAACCATAAACACAATAACTGTATAACCTTAAGTGACAAATTGGATGATTTTCCATTTATTTACTTAAATTAGAACACCAAATTATTGTAATCAAGGTGACAGTAAAAGGGTATTTAAAAACATCTCTATAATATAATAACTTTCACAAAATGAAGCCAGATTCTCTTAGCAATGAAGTTGTCCTTTTGTACATCCTTATTAATCTTCCTTCACATCTTTTCTTGGCTTGGTCCCAGTTGAGGTCTGATAAATCCACTACGAACACAGTGTCCAGAGTGTAGTTCTTGTGAGGATCTTGCAGTCATGCGAGAAAGTCCAAGTAAAAGATTTGATCTTTTCAGAAATTCTGTGCTGTTACCAAATGCTATCACCCTAGTAAGAAAGAAAATGAAAGAGAAAGCTTGTTGCATGTGGGACATGTTTCCCTTCTAACATGTGGTTAACAAAGTGAAAGGGTCTGTTTTACCACAAATTATTGTCTTTTTCTAAATGTGCCTAATGGAGGAATGTTTCCAGCACTTTAGTGAATCTGTGCCATGAAGAATTAATGTAGTTCTGCAGGTAAAAACGGATCAAACCCAGCACCAGCAAGGTGTAACTAAAGAAGTGGCTGGTGAGTGTATATAGTGTATGTCTTCATGCTTGTTGCATTGAAGACATTGTATATTTTTTTTTAAAGAAATGTAGCCTTAAGTCAACACATACGCACATTAAGCTAAAAAAAGAATCATGTATTTGACCATGCACCTTACAGGCTCTCAGACTGCAAAAGTGATTGCTGTTTTTAGCCTGTGGAGCTGTTTCTAAATAGTACCCACGTTTTTTAATAATGCGCAAATACAGTATGCCATCCAGTACAATAGTGTGACTCTGTGTTTTGAGTAGTTTTTGGACAACAGTGAGGTTCTATGGCACAGAGAAAAAGGCTAAATCAGGCTTTTGGAATACACAGACAATACTTGTTCATTTTTTAATCTTTTCATGACGTTTGTCAACAATAAGGAAAACGCCGAAAACACCAAAGTTACACCTCAGCCAACACTGAATGTTGGCAGTGAACTTGGAAATGAACAGCAGTCAATTTCCCAATGGGCAAGACTCGTAATTTCTACATATGCTCGGGGGCTTTGTCATTTGTTTTCATCAGTTGCTGAAGTGGCTGATTCTGTCATTTTTCTTGGGAGGACATTGCAATGTCACATAATGTTAATTTTTAATTCTGTTAGCTTCCCTCCACTGTTATAAATTACATGACACAAAGGTTACATGTAAAACAAAACTACAGTGATTCATTTATATGTTAAACTATGAGGTAAATAAGGATAACAATCACCTATTTTTGACAATAAATTATGTAATAAAACTCACAATACATTCTGATGTTCCATATTTTTAATCTTTATAGCACATCTACTAAAACAATGCTGAGAAACCAAACAAATATTTCCAGCCATGCGATTAAGCTTCCAGCACAGTGGCGAGGCTTGCCCTATAGTTTACACTTGAGCCTCTAAGAGGCTACAATAAAAACAGCAATTACCGACCGATAGTGACAGGAGACAAAGAAGTGTAATAGCATGGGAGCAGTTATTTCTGATAGGACCATTGGCTGTAAAGTGGAGTCAAAAGGAATGAGGCATCAAAAAGTCAGTTGAGTGTTTGGGCCGTATGTGTGTGAAATGGATGACCACCGCAATATAAGCTGCCAATGGTCATTTATGACAGACTTGAAAAGTAGGAATAATGAGGAAAAACAGAGTTTGACAAAAGCTTGGAAATTACTGCTACTTCTGTTAATCTGGACATTAACTTACACTGAAATCATGCAATTTCCATGAAAGACAAAAGACACACTACAAATGCATTCAGTAAATTTTGAACAAAGTCTTGAGTCATTGTGGAGCAGAATAAAAGATTTAATTTAGCTTTTGTTTCGATATTTTTTTGCATGCATAAGCCTTTACAGCACAACCACTGACTTAGCTTATTAATTTTCCCACTACCATTCATTTCATTCTGATAATGACATATTTTTGTGGAAATATGCAAAATATGTAATATACTCAAACAGAGCAATAAGACCAGTTAATTGTAATGAGTGAATGGAGGGCAATTAGCTGCCGTCTGAAACTGCCATGGTAATGAGCAATCTAAAATAAGTAATTCTTTGTCTCTGCCTTTTGCAAACAGCAAAACAAGAGGGAACCAAAATTTGGCTACAGCAAACCAGCAACATTTTTACATCAACACACTTCAAGCTCAATGAATGCAAAAATAACTGAGTATACTGCTGGAATGTGATGGTTTCAAGTGCCCCTGGGTTATATTTAAACACACGTGTGTTCATGAATTGATGTATGTGTGTATAATTCTCGACATGTGCGTTTGACTTAACATTTTTGAGTGTGTGTGTACTCACCGCAGCATGCATGTGTGTTTGTGTGTGTGGGCTAATGTGTTCTAGACCGCTGGGCTGCTTCTCCATGGGTTTTGCTAACCGCATCACAGGGGATGGCAAAGGAGGAGATCCAAGCAGGGAGGAAAGGATGGAGGCCCAGAGTTCAGGTAAAGAAAAGGAAAATAGTCTGGGGCAGGAGGGCGGAGAAGGTGAGGGCTAGAGCCCAAGAGTAAGGTGCTGTCAGAATAATTCACAGCAGTAGTACTTGCTGCGAAGAACAAAACAGAATTACCTGAGGGAACAGAAATCAGCTAACACCTGCTTAGCAGGGTGCTCCAGAGGGACCGAATGGGAGAAGTAGAGAAAAGGGAGGTAGGCATGCTGCAGTGGACTAAGAAGGTGGCAAGTATAGATGAAGTAAGCATCACTGTGTGCGTGTTCGTCTGTGAGTGGGAGAGGCAGAGAGATAATGAATGTGAATTTGCGCATTTGCAAGATTGTGTAAATCTGTTTGCTACGTGCATGTTTGTGAATATTTGTGTGTGTGCATGTTTAAGGGTGTGTTTTTGTGGATGTGTTTGCACACTTCTGCCTGTTTGTGTGCAGTTAGATTCCGTCTGGCTGTGCCCACAGCTATCCTTACAGCTGTGGATGGGGTTCATTTGCATTCTGAATCACAGTGGCTTTCACCATTGTTGCTCCAGTGCTATGACTTGTCACCACTAGATCCTGCACACATAGCAACCGTGCCAGTTTTGTCTGGCTACAGCTGTGCTGAAGAGCACGTGGCACACATTCAAACCACCAGCACAAGCTCCAGCCTGGACGTTGGAGGGAGCTTGGTTGACATCATTTTCTTTTGTGAGTTACCTGGTTTACTTGGCAAGAATGTATTCTCCATAACCAAATCATGGAGCTCCCTTCTCTTTCTCTCTGCATAATGTTGCACACCAGATGGGAGCCGGATGACACCCCGGCTAGCTTTTGGTACCACTAGTATGCTGCCACTGCTCAACTGCAGAAAAACCTCATATTCCCTCGACAGCATGATAGTCTTGCTCACATGTTAACTGGTTGCCCTCTTCATTTTGTTGAGCAAAGAGGCCCACTGAGTTAAAAACATTCAGACTGAAGAAAAGTCTGCCCTCCCTCCCCCTTTCACCCTCCAGCCCCTTCTTTCACTCTAGGTGATGGTATGCATTTGATATTTCTTTAGAGAGGCCAGTGCATTTGAAAAGAGCAATCAATAGAGAGTCCATTTAATCTTTGCAGCTGAGCAAAACTGAGGGGGGTTTGTGTTTGGCATCCTGAAAATACCGAAAAACTAAGAGATGAGAAAAGAGGTAAAGGTGAATTAATGTGTCATAGTCTGTTTGAGGAGGAAACAAGCATGTAGCCAGTTACTTGGGGCGAAACTAAGCTGTGCGTTTATGTCAGCCCTGGTGGACTGAGCCACTTATGAATCTGCTGGCTCATGTTCCTGATGAAGCTGTTTTACCAAAGCCTGAGGCTATCGAGGAATAGGAGGAAATCAGTAGCATAACTACAGCTGTGACAGAAGTAATGTATAATTAAATACAATGCCACTGGCTAATTTGCCTTTCATTTATCTCTGCACATTGGTTTTTCATGCATTTTGTTTTTGTGGGTTTTTTTTGCAGACATTGCCGTATAAGTCCTATTGTGGAGGTTATTAATCTTTCAGTGCACTCTTACAAACATAAACAAATTCCTAAGTCACCATAAGTTATTAGAGGGCCGTCTCCTTGGAGCTGTTTGAATTGGATTAATGCTCCTTCATGTGGAGCACTGAAAATGATCTCTGCCTCCCTTCTCCCTCATGTGTGAATGAGCTGCAAAACAATTTTACTACTGTGCCACAAGCACACACAAGCACGTGAAGGCTGCGGACATTCCTTATGCATATGCATATACCCATTTGACAATATAATAGCAGGTATTAAATTTAGATATACACACACAATTTATTTGCTCTATCACCTTGACAGTTGTTGATAACAGCAAAAGAAACTGGAGAATAATTCATTTTTTCAAGTGTCTTACAATTTATAGCATAAAATGCATCAGAGAACAATGGGGCATCAAGACACAACTATCTTCCTGAGACATAAACTGAAATATTAATAATAAAACACGCATAGCTGCCAGGGTGTATTGCAAATGTCAAAGACTGTGTAAAAATTAGTGTGTATGGTAATGACTGGTGAAAGCATATTCTTTGCTATAAGGAATGCTTGAAAAAAAAAATCCTCCTTTAAAGTTGCATGCTACTAATCAAAACTGTTTTATAAGCTCAGCTTGGCATAAAACACATTCAAGACCATCAGAATCAAGACTAACTTTAAATGTCATTTATTATAACGATTCAGCAAGTGAGTAAAGGACTATAGTGCTATTGCAATTCAAACCTTTTTTCAAGCTGTCTCATTTCTTTACTCACTCATAACTGTATTGGCACTGACTTGATTTGCAAATGAACCCAACAAAACATTAGCCAGATGTTTTCTGTTTTTTTTCCCCAGATTTGCACAGGAGTCTAGAGTAAAGGATTAAATTCGAACCCCTGAGAGAGTGTAAGTTAACCACCTGCAAGACGTGATTGTGCTTGACTCAGTACATGCAGACCTGATTGAAAAAAACAAAACATTTTCAACAGAAAAAATAGAGTGAAAAAATATCAGGTGAATAGTTTTCATGAAACATCTACTCTCTAATTCTTTAACATTGTTATGCAACTTATCATCAGTCTGTAGTTTTCAGTGTTTTCTTCTACTCAGGGGTTCAATTTTTTGTGGCGAGGTTATTTATTTCCTTGGTGTACCCACTTTGCAGCAATCTGGCTCTTCTACTTTTATCAAAGCTAGTCATTTCATGTAGTTCCCTAAAATTGTACTCTTAGAGCAAGAGAGCAGAAAGTCAGATTTAGGAAATATTATTTGTGTCCTTGAAACATGACATTTTTTTTATTATTATTATTCACTATATCATGGCTGATTGCGAGAAACTGACAGCTGCATGCCAACAGTCTGTGTCTGCTGGTTGTTACCTCAGCTACTTAGAATCACTCAACTTGACAGCATTTGTGGTTCTTTCTGGAGAATTTCTAATATCAACCCCTGGCAAATAATTACTGTTGTGTTGTAAAAGCCATTTTCACACATGCACTGCAGTCCTGAACTTTTCAGGACATCACCTGGCACAGCCGCATGTCAGAACAAAGTGGAAATGGACATTTCTTTTGCTTGCCAGCTCCTGAGTACAAACTCTGTGTAATGCCTTATTGCGCTGATGTGTGAACAGTGTAGCTGTAGCTAACAGCCCAGTGCATTTACAGCTTAGAGCCCATCCAAGAAGTCTGCACTCCAGTTTTGATGAGTGAAATTCATCTATTATATTAGTAAGTTTCTTTGCAATAATTAACATGTTATCTGAGTCTGTGCAATGCACCCATGCAGTCTATGGATATGTAGCAAAGCTTACTTGCATTAGCTGATAACTTAGCACTCCATCCTCTCATCCAAATATGGTCACTTCTGATTTCAGAAAAGCAAAAAGATCTGCTAAAATTATTGCAAACCTCAACAGGTTTAGCCACTGTAAATGTCCTCATCTCAGTTACTTTTTACAGTTACTAACTCATAACCCCAATTGTTGATACATCAGAGGGTGAGTCCAAGGCTCTATGTGGCTGTTGCACACTTGTCTGTGCAGCCACTATGCTACAATAGCGCCAACTGTGAATACAAACTACACATTTGTGATGTCTGCAGCTGTCTCTGTTTGCATTTGCAATGGTGTAAAATCCAGGTAAAACATCTTCTCAAATACTTTGCTCTTCCCCTATCCCGCCATAACATCTATTTTTTTTTCTCCTTCCATTTTTCTTCAATCTTTTACTCCTCTCTTTTTTTTTCCTCTCTCACTACTTTCTTATCTTCTCACCCCTTGCTCATCTCTTCTCCCCTGCAATGCCACAGCTGATCTTCTCCTACGTCTAATTCAGCTGCTTATCTGAGCATACAAGTTCCACAAAGCTCTATGATCCCTGTCACCTCGTAGCCCTCGTGGGAATCATGAGTCAGTGCTGCAGATAGATGACGGTGTAAGAGCTGCTTGGGGGTGGGGGAGAAGGAAGGTGGGAGGTTGAGGAGGTGACAGAAAGTGAGGTGGAGGGGGAGGAGGCACTGCTTGGGAATGCTGAGGTAGTCAGAGAATGAGGAGAAGAAAAAAAAAGGAAATGCAATGGAGTGCAAAAAAGAGGGCAAAGATAATAGAAATCTGAGGAGTCAGAAAAATAAATAAATAATGTACAAGGAAAATGAAAGAGACTTGCTGTTGGATGGGGAAAATAAATCCAGATACCAATGAGTTTTCAGGTTCAGAACCTTTACGGCATTTAATCTGCTCTCTTATGCTTTGTGTCACCTATCACTGCAGATTATGTCAAACAAAGCAGAAATGCCATGACGTAATTTTAAACAGAAGCAAGACAGAAACAAAACAGGGATAATGGATCTAAAAAAACATCATGAAGAAAATGAGATAAAAATGAGTGAGAGACGCAGCTCCCCAGATAAAGACAGAAACAGGCAGAATGTCGTTGTTAGAGATTTAGTACAGATGTGTCACACAAATCCTGATCTTTAGTCAGACTCTGACAGGCTCAAGGAACATCTTGCTGCCATGCAGAGGCCCCCCCTTCTGTTAGTCCTCCTCCTCATCTTTTCCCCTCTTTGGCTCTCCTATCCTCAAGCTTTTCTCTCTGTTGTCACTTCGTCTTCGCCTCATTTCTCCATTTGCTTCACTCCATTCCTCTCATTTTTCTCTTTTGCTCTGCCTCATCTCTCCCTTCTCTCATTTTCTCAGTGCATCTACTTGACTCTATTTTCTTTAAGTTTGTCTCTTTCCTTCTGTTCTTTCTTTCCCTATTTAGTACTCTTCTACATTCCTTTGAAAGAGATGTTTCATTAAAAAGCATCAAAACTCAGTTTCTGTTACCCTGTCTGCCCCTGTCCTCTCAGTTCCCTCTTTTCCTTCCCTGCCTTTTTCTCTCCCTCTGTGTCACTCTCCTGGTAGATTTTTGGTCTTCATCTCCCTTGCCTCTCTCCGCTAATGAATTTTGGGCACTTTGCAGCTACAGATGGTGCAGTACGCAGCCACTGGTGGCAGGGCCCTAGCTTGACAGAGAGAAAGGAAGAGAGACCGAAAGACAGACAGAGTAGTGCAGCAATAGACAGTCTGCCATCTTTAAAAAGTCAATAGAAACCACCACACTGGGGGAATCTGACTTACTTAAACCTCACTTCTCCCATGCATGGACATATTGATATACGCACTTCAGTCTTATGGTCAGTATGACCACAAGTACCCCATATTCTTTTTCCGAGGAG
>VVAS01047273.1:0-12471 GCA_015103295.1 Ptychochromis oligacanthus
TGTGTGTGTGTGTGTGTGTGTGTGTGTGCACTACTCCTTCGCACAGGCCCGGTGGTTGTTTATTGCCCGTTTTTTACGCTCTCATTTCGCTCAGCCACCGTTGCTCTTCTTGTGCAGTGGTGCAGTACAAGACACGGAGCTGGTGTGGGATATATGAATTGGGTACATGTGCTCCCTCTCTCACTCCCTCTCTCTCTCTCTCCCCCCTTCGCTCTCTAACACACACATGCATGCACGCACAGACGTACGTACACATGCACACGGAGGTGGTTATGCAATTCGTCATATTCTTCATCTCACACAATGATCTTCTTCACTTGGCACATGATGGGCAGCATATACCAGCTGCTTTGCTCGCATCCTGTTAGACGCTTATGCTGCTCAGAGGGACAGTTAAAGCACAGGTGACAGTCACGGCTGTGGACTGTACAACCGCCTGTGGTCGATTCATTCATAAAGCCAGTTTCCACTTTGGGTGATGGCTCCACTGGGCCGGCTGGTTTTCCCATTCACAGACACAGAGATGAAGCTCTACTACATGATTCAGACAGAATTTGGTTGTGGAACTGGAGTGGCTGTGGATAGACTGGGAGACTGGCTCGCTGCCCAACTCACAACACGACTCCTCTGTTTTGGTGTTTTGCATTGCTTTAATGGAAGCAGAGGAGTCGTGTTGTCCCATTATTTCAGCAATGGACAGCTTCATAATGCCAATGTATGTTTGAAGTGCAGAGCTGTCCAGTGCTGAAATGAACCTATATGTTAATAATAATTCTAATTCATTTTTTATCTTAAATTATCTCCTCCAGGCTTTCTTCTCATCTGTCCACCCTCCATCCACCCTAACCTGCTGTGTTGGGGAAACCCCTGATGAGTGGGACCTGTATCCATGAGCCCCGTGCCCCTTCCCCCTCCCTGTCAGGCTTCAGTACCCCCATCTCAGAACCTCCCTATCGAAGACTCGATGGAGACACCCCTGCCTGCACCCCCGAAACTGACCTGACCCCCACACAGTGTGTCCTTCGTAACGTATTGTCCATTGATACCGGTGGACAGGGGGTGCCGGGTGGCAGCAGCCCCACTCCCAGTGATGGACCCTCAGCCCACTTTGACAACAGCGTGCTAAAACTACATGAACATGAGGCCTGCCAGTGTGGCGGTGGAGCCGAGGCGGGCCACAGTCCGGAGGCTGGTGCTGTTCGGAGCCAGTCAGAGAACATTCGGCTACAATCAGGAAGTGGAGGTTTTTTGGAGGGACTGTTTGGCTGCCTGAAACCAGTCTGGACCATGATTGGAAAGGCCTACTCCACTGAACACAAACATAATCAAGAAGGTATGTGCAGATAATGCTTCACCTCTATGCTGTCTGACCCTCTGCTGTGTATGGAAAACATGGAGATTCACAACAGAAAATGAATACCTTAAGCTTGAACTTGACAATGGTGGAAGCAATTAATGCCCTGATTTTAAACTCCTACCTCAATAGAAGCACGGAGCTGTTACTAGTATTAATTTTTTCTACTTTTCTTAGTTTTGTTTTCTTGTGAAATATTGGATAATTTGGGCCTCAAACAGTTATTTAAGTGAAACACAATGAGGGAACCAACCTCAGCCAAACAGGCTGGTAATTGCTGTGTTACACTTAACCAGTATGTTATATTTTATAGCCTTTTCATGTGTTTTAATGTGAAGTCCTAAAAAGTAACTATGGCTGCTGTTAGTTAAATGTAGCGAAGGAAAAAGTGAGATATTTAGCCCAGAAATGTAGTGGAGCGAAAGGGTAAAGTAGCAGAAAATAGAAATACTCAAGCATGAGTACCTCAAACTGTACTTAAGAACAGCACTTGAGTTAATGTACTTCTGGTATTTTGCAAAACCAGAACTCCATTATTACTCCCTGACTGCCACTTTGTCCCATTCGGGTCTGTCAGCCAGGCTGCCAGGCTTACCCACAGTCGTCAGCTAAAACTAGATCTCACAGCTGGTCAGGTGGGAGCATCATGTGCATCTGGCTCCACTACTGCTGCTGCTGCAGCTCTCAAGAGATCTCAACACTTCAGTGGACCTCATGAAGAATTGATCCAGCTGTCTCTTTTATTCTGCCAGGCTCGTCCATCTTTAGTGACCGGGCTTTCACAGTTGTTTAAGTAAAGTCAGCGTGACAGATGACAGACAGATTAGACTACAAGTGGATTGTTGTTTCCCCCATTTTCTCCTTATCTCTGGATACAAATGTAATGGTCCACTGGATATGTTGTCAATATGCCACTTGTTTGACCATAGCAGGCATTTAGTATGATGTAATTGTGTCCTGCCAGCTCATTCTAATGTGTAGCATGGATCTACCATTTGCTTAACAACCCCCCTGACTCCTCTCTGTCCAAGCTGACAAGGGTGCATATTGACAGTGGGTTGCTTTACAATGCGCGATGGGTGCAAATTAAGTAATTACTTACAACTAAAAAACATTTGCTGCAATGTCCATGTTATTGTGTATAACTTTCTACGGTTTCTAGTTTACTCATTGAGGTTCACTTTGTTGACGTGTTGGTCTGAGTTTAGAGTCCTGGGAAGTTCCATTTGAGGAAATCTCTGACCTGCAGTGGGTGGGCAGCGGCGCACAGGGCGCCGTCTTCCTTGGAAAGTTCCACGGAGAAGAGGTGGCTGTAAAGAAAGTGCGGGACATCAAAGAGACCGAGATCAAACACCTCCGCAAACTCAAGCACCCCAACATTATTACTTTCAAGTGAGGAAACTACATCTGATTTTCTTATAAGGATGTCTATCATCCAGTTATTTAACTTTGATTGCACTTCCCTTTCAGGGGTGTGTGCACCCAGGCTCCTTGTTACTGTATCTTGATGGAATATTGTGCCCAAGGACAGCTGTATGAGGTGCTGAGGGCGGGCCGTAAAATCACACCTTCTCTCCTAGTTGATTGGTCCATGGGCATTGCAGGTGGCATGAACTACCTACACCTCCACAAAATCATCCACAGAGACCTCAAGTCCCCAAAGTAAGATTCAGCATCACAGCCGGCATAACGACAGCTTCATTCAACATAAGAGCTTAAACTGTTTATTATGTAATCTCACCTTTCCAGCATGCTGATCACACATGATGACATGGTGAAGATCTCTGACTTCGGCACCTCAAAGGAGCTCAGTGACAAGAGCACCAAGATGTCATTTGCTGGTACTGTAGCCTGGATGGCTCCTGAAGTTATTCGGAATGAGCCGGTGTCAGAAAAGGTGGACATCTGGTAAGTCTGGTAAACATTCACATTTCCTAGGCTATAAAAAGTATTTTTTCTTAGCAATTTAGCAATCATCTTTAATATACTGCACGACATAAATTGTGCAGATAGCTTGTATTGTGAATCAATAGTTCAGAGATATCTGAAGCTTGAATTGCCTTGTTGTGATTTGTACGCACATATTAACCTATCCAATCTCTTTTCATAAAGATATTTTGGCCTCAGTGAGATTTCCTGAACAAATAAAGCTTAACTTCTGTTAAAGGTCTTTTGGAGTGGTGCTGTGGGAGATGCTTACAGGAGAGATCCCTTATAAAGATGTCGACTCATCTGCCATCATCTGGGGTGTGGGAAACAACAGCCTTCAGCTGCCCATACCAGAGAGCTGCCCAGATGGCTTCAAGATCCTCCTCAGACAGTGCTGGTGAGCAGCGTCTGGAAATGGGCAGTTGGAATGAGGAAAAAAAATTATGAGCGCAGCAGGGAGGAGAGGACAGATGAGCAGATGAGAGTAGTAGAGGCAAGGGTTGAAAGTAGTTGCACAGGGAGGCGTTAAGTCTGTGGTTTAAGGATTTTATTGATTTTACAGTACATTGTAAATGTGCACAGCTGTGTTTTCCCATCTTGGATTTGCAGGAACTGTAAGCCCAGAAATAGACCTTCTTTCCGCCAGATCCTTCTTCATCTGGATATAGCATCAGCTGATGTACTGTCGACTCCTCAAGAAACATACTTCAAGTCTCAGGTATTGTTCAACTTAATGGTCACACCTCTGTATATACACATATATACAGAAGTGTGAGCAATTAAAGGAAAAACCAATATAAAGTGCCTTAGTAAGGTGGTGGGTCATTATATTCCACCAGGACAGCTTTAATGTGCCTTAACATTGATTCTCAGCTTAATTCAATTCAGTTTTATTTATATAGTGCCAGTGTACACAACAACAGTCTCCTCAAGGCATTTATACTGCAAGGTAAAGACCCTATAGTATTAGAGAGAAAACCTCAACAACCACACGATCCCCTATGAGCAAGCACTTGGTGACGATTGGAAGATAGAACGCCTTTTTAACAGGAAGAGACGTCAGACAGAGCCAGGCACAGGGAGGGGCAGCCATCACTGTGACTGTTTTGTTGGGTGAAGGTAAAAAGAACAGAAAAAGGAGAGCACAGAGAGACGAAAACTATGGGAGAAAGTAGACAAAAGTTGATGACGTGCAGTAGTAGACTATAAATGCATCAGGAGTGAAAGGAGGAGAGTGAAATGAGAAGAAATGCTCAGTGCATCATGGGAAGTCCCCCAGCAGCCTGAGCCTTTTGCGGTGTGAACTAAGGGAATGGTTTAGGTTCACCTGATCCATTCTTAACTATAAGCTTTTATCAAAAAGGAAAGTTTTAATCCTAATCTTAAAAGTAGAGAGTCTAATAGAACACCATTCTTCCAAAGATATTCCCTCATTTGGTGTTTTGATGATGGTGGTGGAGAGCTACTGTCTACCACATTGGTTTCACATAGTTTTTTTTATATTCATCAAATCAATCATCAGTTTAGTCACCCCTCATTCCCTGTGGATGGGGGGGGGGGGGTGAGGGGTGGTGGATGGGGGGGGGGTTGTTATGCTGGAAGAGACCACTTCTGTTAGGATTAAGCGTTTCACCATGCCACCAAAATGCCCCCCATAGCATAACAGAGCCACCAGATCCCCTCACTGTAGGCATCAAGGATTCATTTTTTCCTTTAATTTGTCACCCGCCTATATAGATGTACACAAACAGACAGAAATGCACATGCTTGCAAAGTAAGCAGACATTAAATACACAAAAGAGAGCTGATTTTTGAGGTAATCTCTGACTAGGCAGAGCTGGTTAACAAAAATGTGCTCTCATCAGGCTGAATGGAGGGAAGAGGTGAAGCAGCACTTTGAGAAGATTAAATCTGATGGCACTTGTCTCCACCGACTCGATGAGGAACTGATCAACCGACGCAGAGAGGAGCTCAGGTTTGCTTTTTACTGTTAATATTGTTTCATACGAACTCAAGGCTTTATTATTAGCAGGCAACAGATATTGGTAATCTTACTACTGTTACCATACATTCATGAGGCTTTCCCTCTGTCCTATTTCTTGCTGTCACTCCTTAGTTTGCCCCTGTGGATGAAATAAGTGCCTTGCGTGCACATCTATTGTAGAAGATTTCGATTCTCTCATGCGGATGCACAATGACAGCAGCAGCTTCTTTTCTTCTCAGGCATGCTTTGGACATTCGTGAGCATTATGAGAGGAAATTAGAGAGGGCTAACAACCTTTACATGGAGCTCAGCGCTGTCATGCTGCAGCTGGAGCTGAAAGAGAAAGAGTTGCAGAGGTACAAATAAATCCATGAAAACAGGGTATATGTTTGTGAAATGCAAGCACTCTTTACAAATTAACAAGTCTTTGGGTGCATTTACACTTTAGTGTCATTTTCTTTCTAGGAGAGAACAGTCTTTGGATAAGAAGTATCCAGGTTTGTTCAAGCACCATAGCTCCAGACAGAGCAGCTCCTCAAACTCCATGGACAAACTCATCAAGAAGAGAAACGTCCCACAAAAACTTCCCTCGGGAAAGAGGTGTGAGATTTCATTTAACTGGTTGATACTGGAATGAATGAATTAATATTCATCAGGCTCGTGGATTGTAGTTGTTGACTAATCCTTCCCACTCTTTCAGGCCAGACATTCTTAAGTCTGAGGTAATCATTCCCAAAATGGACTCCTCCGTAATGCAAGTCACTATTCCAGCCTGTCCTAACAGGAGCTCCACTTCTCCCAGCCGTTCTCGGAGGGTAAAGACCCGCCATCGTAAGCCCGGTAAGGGCAGCAGTGGGGACCTGGCTGGACTCAAAGCCAATCAGTCCTCTCCTAACAGGGACACAACTGCCCAAGCTAACAGTTCTACCACTAACACCTCCAAGCAGCTCCTGGAGCCTTCTGCAGCCCTGCGGGGCCTCAGTCACGAGCAGCAACAGAGGCAGCTATCCTCCTCCAGCCCTGACCTCATCTGCACCACACTAGAGGCAGACAGCCAGGGAAAAGGGGAGCCCTCTGTGGGCGGGCTGGAGAGAGGGGGGAGCCTTAGTGCCTCTGCCGGTTTAGGGGGGTCAGAGGGAGGGGCGGCTGGTCTGGATGACCTCACAGAAACTCCCCCACGCAGTGACACTCCCAGCGAGGATGCTGCATCATTCCCGTTCTCCAGCAGCCCAGACTCACCGTGTGGGAGGGGGGCGGCAGCAGGACGGGGATCTCTGGGATCTCCACGCCTTCCTCATGACGGGGAAGATAAAGAGGAGGGAGCAGGTGCTGTGAGGCTGCCCCGGGGAGCATCAGGGGGAATCGGGAGTCAGCACCTCACGCCTTCAGCCATTCTGTACAGGGCAGCTATCACACGCAAACAGGTATAGTGCAGGATACCTCTTCAAGTTCTTCACCATCCCTCTGGTGATCATTTTCACTTGTGCATTTTTCATGTTTCTGACTACAGAGGCGTGGAGTGTCATCAGAAGAGGAGGAGGGTGAAGTTGACAGTGAGGTTGAGTTACCACGGAGACGGTGAGTAACTGTCCTTCATTACTTGAAAATTCCCTGAAACCATCTTCCCTCTCTGAGAAGTTGCCGATTTATTCAGAGAGCAAATTTGCGTCATTTTAACATAATCAGATTCAGCGATTCTTATACCTAGTTTTGGTCTTCTTAATCTCTCCAGACGCCCGACCAGCATTACCAAGTGCCAGTCGGTATCTACATTCAGTTCAGAAAATCTCTCTGTATCGGACGGTGAGGAGGGCCATACAACTGACCACTCTCACAGCGGTACTCCCGATGTCGTCAGCACTAACACCGACGACAGATTGGATGACCGCAGTGACGACCTCCTCTCTCAGGGGTCGGAGATCCCGGCAGACAACACTGATCCTGCCCAGGCTTCCGATGGCCTGTCGGAGAGAGACGGAGCTCTGGGCCAGGCCAAAGCTCAGCTGGACGCCGGGCAGAATCCTAATGAGGTAAAGAAAGTGCACAGAGGATTGTATGTAAATGGTAAATGGACTGGTTCTTATATAGCGCTTTATCAGCTCTGGTTTGAGCCCTCAAAGCGCTTTATGATCTACCACAAGCCTCATTCACCCAGTCACACACATTCTTACAGGCACTTTTTTCCTACACGTAAGTGCTTTCTATCCAACATTCGCACACATTCACACTCCGATGAACGCATCGGGAGCAACTCGGGGTTCAGTATCTTGCCCAAGGATACTTTGGCATGCAGACCGGAGCAGACTGGAATAGCCAGGAATCGAACCACCAACCTTCCGATTAGTAGATGACCTGCTCTACCTCCTGAGCCACAGCCACCCCTAAAGCATGTTTCAGCTTGTGTCATTCCCTTTACTTTAGTATCATTTTGTACTTGACAATATCCATTTCATTTTATTTCATGTTACACTTCCACTAATGGCTTCTTTCAGACAGTTCATGAACTGAGAACCTGCACCAGGGCCTAATATAAGTTATAAAAGGATTATTTTGAACTGTGAGTCATGCAAAGCTACTCTAATAGAGTCAAGAATAAAAATATAGAGCCAGAAATGAGCATAATAGATTTTCTTTAATTATTTTTTTGTAGCTTCAGATTAATCTGGTGATGCTTAGGATGGTGTATGACCTTGAGGTCGAAAAACAAAATGGATAAAACTGTCAGACCGAATCTAAAGACGTGTTACAGTCATATTTTACTGTAGGATGACTACTTGATACTTGAAGTTCTTTAATAATTGCAAACATTGTATCTTTACTTGTAGTTATTTTTACTTTTGATCACTGATTATTTTATTTAAAGTTGCAGCTGAACACCCCCCCAGCCTTCCTCCATGATGCAACAAATGGATTTGTTTTAAAACACCTGCTTATATTAGGCTCATGAGCAGGCAGGTTTTGTTACTCATTGATCTAGTGGCAATAACTAAATCTCACTGCTGAACCTTTTGAAGTCCCAGAGCTCTCTCAGTCTATTGGATGTGAAAGATTTTCTCTTGTTTTACTTTCAGGTCATTCCTCTTGGTCTTGTTTGCCTTTTTCTATTGTTTGGTAGATATTCGGTGCTTGTTCAGGTTGTTACAGTGTCCAGCATTTCAAAAATCAGGGTAAAAAGTGCCATCCTCTTTCTCCTTTTGTTCTTAAGTCAAGCTCCTTTTCCAGGGAGATTTCACACTGAGTGGATTGCAGAATTGCAGAGTAAAGGCGAGGCAACCAATCTTATCACTGATGGCATCATTATTCTATTGCCACGAAATGTGCAGTCGACTTTTTCTTCATAATGATCAAGTTAAATTTAAAAAAAAAAAAGTCTAACTACAGGGTCTCTCACCACTGTTAAATTTAGATTACATAATCCCAATTCCCACCTTCTACTTCACACCTCTCTTTTTGGAGGGTAGAGGCTGGACTTGAGTCTGGGCTGTCTGCTGTCGGTCATGTATGACACTGCTTTCCTCTTCCTGCTCTCTTTTCAGAGTAGAGCCTCATGTGACGATTCTGACTGTGACAGTGCTGAGCTGGATCAGTCAGGTAGCGGTGAGCTCAGCCGTCCTCCCAGTGCTGGAGCATGGGTGCTGCCAACTCAACCCTATCAAGGGTCTCCACAGGCTCCCCATACAGGACCTCCATAGATCACTGGACACTAGAAAAGATCCAGCTACTCTACAGTGAGCAACCATCACAGGCGTACACCAATCTGTCAGTGCAGTACATTACTGTTGTCATGAGGGATCACACCTACTACACCACTCAGACTATGACAAGTTGACTTATGGTGTCTCATAAGTTTGTTGACTGGCAAACCTGCACCAGATGACATAGGACATTTGTCATAACCTGACATCAGATATTTTGGCAGCTTGTGACATCAGATAAATGTCATTTAAGTTCAATAGGTTTTTTTTGTTTGTTTGTTTTTTAAGGCAAGATAGTTCCAGTTTGCAAAAACCCTTCCACAATGCACATGCTCGCACAAGGAGATACCACACTCTTAGTCCTTTAAACACTCTAACCTTCACTCTGGGAGCATCCTCCATGATACTCCACACACTAATGCATCAAATACTAATGAATAATAAATGTAAATATCCATGACATACCACATGAGAAATATCTAACTTTATTTTATTTGTAAGATAAAATGTAAGACTTAACAGTATGCAGCCCTGTGAACAAATGCATGACTACATGTTTATAATTTATGGTTCGAATGTGTCCGTTTTATATTTTGTGAAAGTTTACACTTTTTTAATCCTGAAAGTATTAATTGAGTTTTTCTTTTGTTAATAAATGTCATCACTAAAGAAAAAAAAAGTCAAAAATGGAATGAAAATCTCACATTGATCATGATGCATTATTTGGGTTCTCAGTAGCTAAAATTTTATTTTTTTTAAACCCTCCTATTACTGAGTTTCAAATACACATATGACACACTTGAGGTTTTTATAGAGTTTCTAAAGTTTTTTGATAGGATGGGAGGTCTTTTGGTTCACTCAAAATGCACCTCTGCCACTGTATATAAGCGCAGTTAACCAGCTTATTTAGTACATCAAGCGAAAACTAATGCAGATACTTCCTGCATTTGTGTACTTTATAATGGTTCATTTGTTTTTGTTGAAACTGTTTTAAAAAGTTGTAGATTCAAGTGGAATATCATTGTGGAGGATGTAGTTAGTTTGCGGTGCTGTTAAACATTAAACAGAGAGGTGTTCCTGTCGTTTTGCCAACTCTTGTTGATATATATGGGGCGCATAAAATTATATAGAAGCATTTTGGAGGGGCCATCACCACAAGCTGACACAGGCAGCTGAATCGGAACCTCTCTAAAACAGTTTTACCATAAACTCAACACTGTAACCTCCAGTAAGGTAGCATTTATTGCAGGACTGTTGCATAAGACTGCATTTGTTTTAACTAGGTGTTCCTAAGAAACTGGCAACCCATTATTGCTGTACCCGTTTATGAAAATACTGCCTCTGGCTTTTAGAAAGTTGTGTTGATAACCAGCTTTTAACGATTTCAGCCAAAAAGTGCAGAAGAAATCCACTGTTTTGACACTGAACTGTTGCACAATGAATAGAGTCAGACTAGATTTAAAATACGATTACAACAAACACAGTAGGGGTATCTTATTTTCTATTTGTGCTTCTCAGTTGTCAAAGGCTGGCACCTATATTACAACCATGGCAATATAACAGTTGCTTAGAGAACTGGGTGTTCTTGTTAGCTGTGTTTGCGGGTAATAGCTTCGAAATGAGTTCCTGGCCTTCTGCAGCAATAAGGAGCAGGCCCTCCCTCCTCCATCCGCCTACCTTCACCCCACTATATGACATGTCCAATTGAACCAGAACTACAAGTTCTTTGGTTCAACTTTCTAACCCCTAACTGACGCTGACTAAAAGCACGCCCTTGAGGTAGTGTCTTCTTTAAGTGTAGGATTCTGCATTCAGGTCTTATCAAACGAACTGTAAATATGTGCAGACGAACGTGAAAAACCTCTCAGCCTTCGACCTAATGTCGAGTCATAAAGAGCTCAAGTAAAGGCTATTGGTGTGACTACATGGTTAAACACCAGGAGCAGGAATCGCAGAGTAACTCCCAATATGATACTATCATGATAACAGTTGTATCATGATACATAGATTCTGCAATACTTGATACATTGCAAGACAATCATCTATGATACATGATCATATGTGTAAATCAGAAAGAACTAAAGAAAAATTCCCTTAAAAATTATTCAGTAACTGCATTTTAGTGTTTGTATTAAGATTATTACTTTAACAATGTGCCTGTTCAGTTAAGTAGCTGTCTGATTTGCTTTCCTCCTTTGTTATTTTCTCCTCTTCATGGTGGTCACCGTTCATTTGATTAGCGCCATCATGAGGAGCCACAAAGGAGTGGCTGTAGTAAGTCAAACCGGTGGGCCAATCCAATTATAGTGCTTGTATATTTCATGAAAATATCAACATTTGCAGTGTTCAAAATGAGTTGAAATCTCAGCTTTGTCAGTCTCTCTAAAATAACTAATGATTGATAACTAAGTAAAATAAATAATAGACTGTTAGAGAGACTTGACTGTTCATTAGGTGGTGCAACACATTGACACACTGAGCAGCCCACTTAAAAAAAAAATAAAAATAACTCATCCACTACATAGAATATTGCTAGTTGGTGCATATAGTAGCTTCTTCCAAATCAGTTTGTGTTTGCATTCTTTCATCAGGCATAGTTTGCACAATATTGTACTGCGCCCCATGGTGGTTTGGTGGTGGAGTGCACAAGAGATTATATTATGCGTAGATATAAAGGAAAATAAGTAAATAATACTTATTACATCAAAAATGCAATATTTACATTTAAAGCAAAGGTTGTTTATAATATATTAGTGACCCTTACAGATGTGTGATTTTGCTGCTTTAATGGGGCCCCCCACATAACTGGAATGCAGGATATTTGGTTTCTGTGTATCTTTAACTTCTTGCAAGAAAAGCAATATGATTTATTTCTTATTTTCTCATTCTTACATTATTGTGTAAATGCAGCAGAAAACCGAAAAGCAGAAGCTCTCTTCCACCAAACCTAAATAGACACTGATTTGTAAAATCGGTGGAGTACCATCCATTAATGAACCAAAAGGCCTCCGGTTGTTCAGGATGTTGGCAGGCTTCATAAAAACCTCATCTGTTCCTTTTACCCTTTAAGATTACTGCAGAAGTACCCAGATAAAGAATAGAGCACTTCTCTGTGATGGTTACTAGTAGAACAGTAAGTATCCTTTGGGTTTGAATAGAAATGTTTTTTTTTTTTTATACAGCATTGCACATTGTACCTGTAACATAGGAATTATATCAAAAGCAAAATATTATGAGCAACAATAAATAATGTATTGGTTACAAAAAAAAAGCTGGGTGTGATGTTTGTTTTAAAAGACAGGCCATATCATAGCTACAGTTTGTGCTGTTTTTGCATCATGCAAGACAGCTCACCAAGAAATAAATGACTATTTTCAGTCACTTTGAGCATGTCCAAACTGCACCAGTGTTAATTCTTGACAAATATGCTCATTAACACCTGCAGTTAGGTCCACACGTTTTTGGATAATAGTACTTTTTTTTTTTTTTTGGTAATTACGTCCTGGTTA
>VVAS01047274.1:0-11710 GCA_015103295.1 Ptychochromis oligacanthus
TCAGCCACATCAGCAGCAGCTGTCCCTGAAGTGTCACTCGCAGAGTTATATCATGAGCTACCTAACTTCTCCCTACAAGGAAAGAGGCATTTCAGGAGCCACTGTGGTCTTGCTGGAGGTTCTGCATTTAGACTTACAGCACTAAGCTAATGTCAGCAGCAGTACAGTGCAGGCTTGATTTAGCAGACCCAAGGAAAATTAACCATTACGAACCTGCAAAACAAGTAGTGCTCACTGTCCTAATTTATTCTTAGTTTTTTTTTTTTAAGATTTGTTCAACTTAGTCTACCTACAGTTTGCATATTCAGCAGAGTTGTCCTTTGACAAACAAAAACTTTGTAAACTCTGCCAGACATTCATCAATGTGTCTAATTTTTCTCATCCAGCTGAGGACTGGAAAGCAGTCAATGAGGAACTGCAGAAGTCCTCCCGTTTTGTTATCAAGAACCAAACCACTGGTGACCGTCTGAAGATCCGCGTGGTTGCTGTGAACGAAGGTGGCCGCAGCCCCCCTGTCGCCCTTCCTGAGCCTGTGCTGGTGAAGGAGGTTGCTGGTAAGATGTGTTTGCAAAGAGAGCCAGTGAGTGCCTTTTCATTAGAGAACATAATATGACACATATTAATGACACAATGTGCACTTTCTCTTGTCCCTTCCCCCCAGAAAATTTCCCAAAATGCCACAAATGTCAAATTAGATAACCTTTGTTGATCCCTGAGAAAAGAACAGGGGAGTGGGAGACTAAGTAACCTCAAAACAACAACAACAACAACAACAACAGCAGAAGTTACTATTATAAATGATAATAAACATAAAAAACAAAAGCAATAAAATTTAACATATTAAATATGTGCACAACAGGTACAGCTAAAATAAAGGGTACTAAATCCTGAATTAACTTTTAGTATTTAATACTAACAACTAGGTGTATTGAGACAAGAATAATCAACAACAAAAGGTCATTTTCTACTCTCATTTCCCATTTATTATATTAGAGCTGTTTAAGAAATCCACTGGAGAAGAGAAATAAAATACTAGATAGACAGAGTTTAATGCATGTGTAATTAGACTTTCTCCCAGGTGCTAAATGATTAGATTAACCCATTAAAATGAATATGGGATGTACCATCTGACACAGATATAGCCAGAATTTTATAGAGCCATTTATCATGAGAAAGGGGAGTTGTAAAGTGTAGGAGTCAAACATAAGAAGCTCAGCAATGTTTTCTTCTCAGCTGTCCATGTCCTCTTGGCGCATGCCTGTAGTGTTGCATTTTAAAACAGTGGTCTTCTCACTCGTTTCCACTTTGAGTTTAAACCCTGATCCAGCTGGCAACAGTGGGATAATTACACACTTGATAAGTAGACAGTTTTACTGATGCTGCACACCTTACAGTGTTAATCATAGACAGTATGTATATCTGAAGGGATCTGAGGTGAAATGATGATTGGGCCCCGAGGGCTTTATAAGGAGGAGCTGCATGACTTTGGCTCCCTCACAAATCATCGTTATGCGTAATGGAGAGTCAGACAGGGAGGGAAGGCAACTTGATCCGAGCTGAAATGGCAGTCTTTCAATAGTCACATTCACCATCATGTTCACCATAGCAGGTGGTCCACATATAGAATCAACTTATGAATGGTTTCCTACAAAGTGATCACAAACCTTTAGAAAATAACTGGGATGTCCGTGCTATTAACACAGACTTTTCTGTGGAGGGTTTGGCATTGCTTTCTGATCCCTGCCTGCAGGATTCATGCTGAGGGGAATGTCAGACTCTCTTCTGCAAGATCGATAGTGTCAAGTGATCTGACTGCAAGCATTTTGAGGGGGGGGGCAAAGAGGGGGTGGATGGCAAATTCCAGTGTGTCCTGACTCAGACTAGAGAGGGGGCCGTGGATATCCTTCTAACCTCTCAGGTGACACCTAAATCTCATGACACCTCTGGAGATTCACTGTTTATTTTGAAACATGCCACAGACTTTACAGCGAGAATCTTCATTAAGGTTAATCCTCTCTGCACTAAGTGATAAGACACTTAACATGTCGTGTATGTTTTCAAATACCTCATCTCACTCTCTTTTCCTTTTCTGCAGTGCATAATTTACATCCCACTTTATCATTAGCGTTTAGGAGTCTTTGTATCCTGCTTATTTTATCTGTGATTTTAAAGCATTCTGATGTGAGGGGGAGTAACCGAATCTCCAAATCATGCGTCATGAGAAGTGATATACTAACTACAGTACGCCTGCTTTATTTAGAGACCTGACAAATGTCACTCTGCTGCGCTCAGCAGGTGTTGCCTCTCTGCAAATCACTTTTACAAACAAGCTACAGCAAGATACTTCCCAGTGTCTAACCAACTGAAACACTTATGTTTTTCATTCCCTATTTACCAGTTTTGAGTTTCCCATGATTATATGATGCATTGCTCAGAAGAGAACACACAGTGGGAAACAAACAAAGAATAAGAGTAGATTAGTTTTTGTGAATGGTAAAATACTATTAAAATAAAACAATTATTAAGGCATTCATAACAACTCTATGGTGTATTTATGTGTATTCATTTTGCTATAAAAATATACAAACTTCTCTAATATGCAAAAATATGTAGTATAAAAATTGAAAATGCGATGCTAGATCTTAATGGATTTCATCATATATATACACATACCTGCATGTGCATACTATATTTATAAAGACAGATACACATATTTATATGCCTATTCAGACTGAATAGAAGTCTGTATGGAACTAACAACTTTTTGCTTAATTTTTGACCTTACTAAACACTTTTCCTAATCTGTTTATTTCTCAATCAGTAATTTCAGTTTTTGTGCGGTGGTTAGCACTGTTTCCTCACAGCAAGGTCCTGGTTTTGAATCCACTGGCCGGCTGGAGCCTTTCTGTGTGAAGTTTGCATGTTCTCCCCATGTCTGCGTGGGTTCTCACATGCATGTTAGGTTAATTGGCGATTGTAAATTGGCCGTAGATGTGAAAGGTAGTCTGTCTCTCTGTGTAGCCCTGCAATAGATTGGTGACCTGTCTTTCACCCAATGACAGTTGATAAAACAGGGTACAATATAGGGTGTCGCTACCTTGTGATTTACAAATCGCTATCCTGTGAGTGTGCTGTGTGCTTGGTTTCTCAGAAAGAGCCAACCCTTGCTCATGATGTCTGGCTTCAAAACACTAAAATGCTCAACTCTAAAATTGGAAGCCACAAATTAATGGGTGACGTAATAGTGCTTATGACTATGTTGTACATGTCAATAAAAACAAAAAATGAAAGCTGTGTGCCACTTAGGGATAAACCTTGTTTTTTACAACCAGTAAAATTCCTTTTCAGGCTGTTTGCATCCTTCACTGACATGTCTTACAATAAGCACACAAAAGAGCCAGACGAAAATATGTCAAGAAGCGTTGTATAAATGTGACAGCTACAGTAACCAGCAATTATTTTGCTCGTTGTTTTTCTCTCTAGATCGTCCCAAGGTCCGCTTGCCTCGTTTCCTCAGACAGAGATATGTCGCTAATGTTGGAGACAAGATCAATCTGACCATCCCCTTCACAGTAAGATTAGAAGATTTCTGTATATCGTTCTACATGGGTAATAAATAGGACATTACAATTTACTGTCTGATTTCTTCTTATCTCAGGGCAAACCCAAACCTGTGGTTACCTGGACAAAGAATGGGCAGCCCCTTGACACAAAGAGGGTGAACATCCGCAGCACCGAAAGAGACAGCATCCTGTTTATCCGTGCAGCTGAGAGAGATGACTCTGGAGTGTACGAGATGTGTGTGAAGGTGGAGGACTTTGAGGACAAGGCTCAGATTACCCTTCAAATTGTTGGTGAGCCAATTGTTGATACTGTGAGATGCCATTTAAAACAGCCCTATTTGATACTTAACCCATGCCTGTTTGTTTGCAGAGCTGCCAGGGCCTCCTGCCAGTGCAAAGATTGTGGATACCTGGGGTTTCAATGTTGCTCTGGAGTGGACTCCACCCAAAGACAATGGAAACACAGAGATCACAGGTTACACAGTGCAGAAGGCCGACAAAAAGACTGGAGTAAGTTCTCAGTAACAAAGGGCGGCTACTTGTCAGGTCATAATAAATAATGCATTGTGATTATTAATAGCAGCATTCCACTGATAAATTACATACCGTATGTCCCGAATCCCCAATACCTCCTCTGTTAAGCCATCATGCCCTCACTGTGTGTGTGCATGTGTGTGTGTTCACAGGACTGGTTCACTGTGTTGGAGCATTACCATAGACTGAATGCCACCATCTCAGACCTCATCATGGGCAACACCTACAAGTTTAGAGTGTTTGCTGAAAACAAGTGCGGAATGAGCGAGAGTGCTGCTGTTACAAAAGACGAGGCCAAGATCTTGAAGACAGGTACCTTTTTCTTTTAATTAACAGGCAGTGAGCGAGATATCAGAAATGTTTTAATTGATTAATTCAGTAACAGTGTATTGGATCTTAATGTGTCATGGATCCTAACTTAAATTTGAAATTTTATTTTTAGGGGTTGATTGTTGTCATCTTCTAGTAGGTTTTTCCTCAGCTAAATGAATTTAAATATGAGCATTGATATTAATTCTTTGGGAAAAGCAAATATAACAATCAACAGTCCACTTTTAGAGCCTGAAAAGTGATTGAAAGCCCTGATAGCTAATAAGAGGAATTTTACTATTTGACTAATATTAAAAGAATTTTATCACAATACAGTATACAATAATCCTCTTTATTGACATATTTGTAATCTTTCTCTTAACTGTCAAATACAATGGGCACAGCTGCATTTCCAACTCAGTCAAGCAGCACTGAGCAGATGAGGAGGGCAGGAAATCACACACAGGAACTGTAGAGAATCCAGTCAGCTTTCAGAATAAAAGATACTGTGCAGCCTAAACGCTCCACTTCTGAAATGCTCCTTGTGTATTTATGAATTTCTGCAAATGACAGAACAAAATGTGTCGTAACAGACACATCTGTTGTATTCTCTGGGTGGGTCTACAAGGCTGGAACAATCATTAAATTGATAAGTTATGTAAGTTCTGTTTCTGTTGTGGAGCCAGAAATGAACATTTGATGTTTTACAGTGGAAAATCCCTTAATTTACTGGGCTAAAATGGCTTTTGACTTGAGTTGTTTTCACACATTACTCATATTTCTTGCCAGAACAGTGTCAGGAAAATTGGCTGAGGATTTGTCTTTTCTCACATGTAGCACACAGCAGTAGACGGTCTGCTTAAAGTGTGCCCCCAATAATAGAAATAATCTGTTACGTTCACCTGATTGTGCTCCCTGCATAGAGCAGAAGGCAGTATACATGATGCGCACTTGTTTGCTGAGAATTCACTGGATAATTACCTATATTTTTCTTACAAGCACAAAATCTGACATCACACTGACTTTGTGCTAGGAAACTGACTGCATCAGACATTGGTGTTCTCCCATGCAATGAATGCTTGAAAATGGTTTTACAATACTACATACTACTACATACGGCATACTTTGTGTGTTTTTCCTCCATTCTTCAGGCATTGACTACAAGCCTCCTGAATACAAGGAGCATGACTTCACTGAGGCACCCAAGTTCACCACAGCTCTTGCCGACCGGGTTACTACTGTTGGCTACAGCGCCAAGCTGCTCTGCTCCGTCAGGGGATCCCCAAAAGTACAGTAGCATCTCTTTCTACTTTACCAAAATCATGTTATACCATTTTTTATTTTTTTTTCCTTTACTAAAATACGAGACTCAGTGAAACATTAACACAAAAACAGCACCAATTGCAAGCTCTTGTTGGTCTCAGGAAAACCTTTGTGTGCTTCTTATTTCATTTCATTTTCTATATTTGGAGAGAGTGATCATGTTTCCCATGAACTCAGTCAATACATTCAGATAATTCACATAGAGTAATTGAAGCTAACCTAATATTTAAAAGCCTAAACAGCACCTCAATCCAAATATCTGTTACAGAGGGGTGGTTTTACCTTTAATGACTAGAAAACTAGTTTACTAGATTACTTTCTGGCTGTGATCTTTCTGCACGTTCTCGTCATCCAACTGTGGGGACATACCCTTCTCCTCATTCCAAAAGTTGCAGCTTCCAAGCAGAATTGGATCTCTTCAGGAAGATTTCTTTTTTAATATACACTCTTAAAGAAAGAACAACACAATAACAGCAACTAATGGTAACTAGACAATAGTTAGATATCCATCTTCAGAGAGCCGGTCAAATGTGTGAAAGGGATAAGATAGCCTCTGAGGAAGACGAACGCATGATATGTTCATCGCTTTTGTTTAACACCAGACTGACACATGTAAACACCAGACTGATTAAATCACAAAAACAGGTGACCCCAAATCTTCATTCAGGGTCCACTGTACTTCACCACTATAATTCATATTTAGTATTAGGTCCCTATTACTGCTGCCTATATAATTAAAGTTGAACAAAATAAAGAAGTTGCTATGCTTAGGTAATTGCCAAAATATGTAGAACTTCTGGAGCAGTCCTGGTCTTTACATTTTTAAAATATAAATGTGCATGCAAAGATTAGATTTGACTACAACACCAGAGGTGCCAACTGGCTAGAAATTTCCATAGGCTACTTGTCAGTATAAACATCTTCCCTCCCTTGCACAGATTGCTGTCAGTGTGTTGGCTTTGAGCCGAACATGTGGAAGGTCTTCACCTGCCCCTGTTAGCCCGCTGTCTTAGCCTCTTACCTCTTCTTTCATGCCTGTAGTCCAGTGGGTCACCAACAGGATGTAGCATAAATGGTCTTAATAAAAAGGATAGAAATGGTGTTCTTCTCTGAAGCACAGGATGAGACAAGGAGGCCATCACATGTGTATCTTTCCTTTAATGCCACTACATTAAAACTCCCGAACTCTGTGTGTGCCGTCTGTCTGCTTCGGTCACAAAGCCACAAATATAGAAACAATACCTCTGCTCGTTTCTCTGCAAGGTGTTTTGCTCTTTGCGTCAAATTATACTGTACAAATCTATTTTTCTACAGCCCAAGATTGAGTGGATGAAAAACCAGATGATTATCGGAGATGACCCCAAGTTCAGACAGATCTGTGTCCAGGGTATCTGTTCCCTGGAGATCCGAAAGCCCGGCAGCTTTGACGGAGGTGTTTACTCCTGCAGAGCCAAGAACAATTTCGGAGAGGCAACTGTCAGCTGCAAGCTGGAGGTCAAACGTAAGTCAGGATCTTAAAGCTGTACTAAAATCCTTAGTCTTTTTCATGTGTCTGTATTTCATATACTGCTTTGCCAGTATATGAGCTTCTGCAAATGTATCACTTGTCTTTGTGTTATACAGAGCCAGTGATTCCAGAGAAATAAGTTGACATTCTCACACTCACAGGTGAGAAATCTTTCTGGATTTATTTGAATACTTTTGAACTGTGTTTACTCTCAGAATTTCAGTATACCAACTATATGATTTTAAGTTAAAACACTGTTAATATATTGGTAATATTTTGAGGGTTAGCTTGTATTGTAATGCCATTGTAGCTGAATATATGAGAGTTTAACAATTAAATAGAATCCAGAGGATAGGTTGATCTATGTGAGTCTTGAGGTGACACCAGCTTTCTAAATGACTTACTTTCCATACTGGGAGAGAACTAAACTTGGAAAACATGGCCTCTGCCACTGAAATGGTCCGACCAGTAGCACTCATAAATTAAAACTGTAATGACTCCCCATGCACCCAGTTAGGAAGCTTAATCACATTTCATCAACTCAGCAGCAGTAGCTGCAGTAGCTTCCTTTAAGAGCATTTTATTTGTAGGTCACTCTCTTAACACTAACACAGTACAACACATTAAAAAATATATAACTGAAATATTTATGTCTGCTTTGTTTTGAATCACTGCTGTTTCTGCAGTTTAATTTGTTTCTCCTTCTTAACACCTGTTTTTGCTATTTGTTCAACTGATCCAATCCCAAATTAGGATCGCAAGAAATGAGGCTTTTGCAGTCACTCGTGATGAGTGACCCAGACACTTTGTGTCTCTAAAATGATACAAAGATATAAATGATATAATGATGGTACAAAACACTGATATAAAAAGACTTTTAAAGTTTAAATGATTTCTTTCTTTCTCCACAGGAAGGTGTTGGATTCCTGGAAGAACATGTATATATGGCTGGTGACCACACTACTAAAGGGTTGTAGACTGTGATCTGTCGCCAAGCGCTAACAAATATTATGATGAACGATTGTTATCATCACTTTATCTCTACAACTGCATGTTTAAGTCCATATCCATGCCCACAATCAGCTTTTTCCCCAACAATTCCATCTATGGTAACTAAATTATTAATTCGTCAGACACTGTACTTCCCTACTTTATCATCTTGTCAGTCTAATATCAAGAATTTTGCAGCATGGATCTGCTGTTCCTCATAGGAGAACTACATGTAACATCAATGTGTTTATACCAATAAACAGTTTAATTTCTGGTTTTATTTTTTCAATAAATTGTTTTCTGTAAATTGTAATCACTGCCATGTAATGGCTACTATTATGTACAGCAGTTTAAATAAGAACGTAATATTGTGCTACGATAATCTGTGGAAAGCTCTACCGTGAAAAAAAATAAAATAAAACAGGGATCATACATGTATTATGCGTATGTCTATATTTTTATATTAACTAAAAAGCATTGATTTTTATTGATAAAACATATTAAAACAAGCTAGGTTTGCTGAAGCTTTTGGAATATGGTTACACTTCCTTTTATAGGCCTGTAAGTTCTGATTTACTGTATTTATCAGTAGCTTTTTAACCAGTTTTTCTAGAAAAAAAAATTAATGTACTAATTTGAAAAAAAAAAAAAGAGTTCAGTTTTTGCAAATACAATTAATGGATTACATCTAATTGTAAACAAACCTCAACTTTTTGATCAGTTCAGGTAAGCTGAACACACATTTAATTAAAAGTAAAGTTTTCAGTACTACCTGAATGACAAAATCAGCTTTAAACTCAGCTTTGAAATTCATGTTATCGTTATAAGTTGCTCCAAATTACAAATACTTTCAAAATAAAAAAAATAAAAAACCAAGATGTTTGAAAAAACAAAATGCACCAAACACTGTTTTAAAAAGTCAGTTTTGGACAGGACAGAGATTGAACATATCTGCACATTTATTTAATAACTTTCCTCTACACTTTCACTACAACAGCTGAATGTATGAGGCTTTTGGATGAAGGCCAGTGAGAATGTGGAGATGGAAGTGTTATTCATTTGGCTCTTACAGTCCCAAAAGTACGCCACAGCATGCCAGAACTTCCATAATAATAATACCAGTCTATATTACTGATCTTGTAACTATTTGGTCTTGACGTTTTTGGCATAGTGATATGAGGGTAGGATGCCAGAGATATCCAGGTTACAGAGACACATGGGTTCACACATAGGCAGACAAAATTAACCCTGGTGCTCCAACTCACTTGGGTTATTTTAAGGTTCAGTAGCTCAACCAGAAAAATGTGCTTTTATGTCACGACAGGCACCTAAAAGAAAATGAAAAAAGCAAAAAAGATTCTGGAATGAAAAAGTATGGGGAAAGTGTTCCAACCCCCCCGAAAAAAAAAACCACACACATTCTGATCATTTGAGTGTGGCGTCCTCTAGTGTTTCGTTTAAGTAATGACATCTACAGGCACTTAATAAAAGTGTAGAATGTCACATGCAAACTATATACATAAGTCACATTAAAATCCCCAAACATTACTTTCAGAGTTCATGAAAGATCAACACAGTCAAGTGTAATTTATATTTATTTAAATACATGTGCATCACTGTTTCCTGACATTTTGAGGTACTTGCATAATTTGCATAGTGCAGCTTTAACCTGTGGGCTATGAGCCATAATGGGTCTCAAGCCTACTTCTAGCTGGTCCCTGGATGCTGACATGCTGCAATAGGGTCATGGAGCAAGAGACTTCCTGTCTAATTTAGATCGTGCACTGAAAAGGTTTCACGCTCCAAGTGAAATTCATTATTAAATCACTGATGCACTGTGTAAAAACATATATTAAATATTATACAATATCCACCAAAATATATTAACAGTGGAGTGAGAGTGATGGTTTCGCTACTTTGAGTTCAAAACATGACAGCAAGACAAAAACAGAGATTGGCTTTAGCTATTTTATAAGATTTTAAAAATGTATACTGCAGATATCCAAACTTATCTTAACAGTAGATTTAAAGTTCACTGAACTGTTGATGTAGTTTTAGGATATCCTGTTAGCAGGAGAAAGCCCTGGAAGAACCAGGTCCAGGGAGGGCGGCCATCTGCCTCAAACAGTTAGGCTGAGGGAGTGGAGAGAGCATTGAGGGAAACTGCAAGAAAAGCACTGGGCAGGTTGGTGAGCCCAGCAACTGCAGACCAGAAATCTGCAGCTGTGAAGCAGTGGATACCTGTAGAAAGATACTGGGATTCATTTAGGTCAAAGCACAGCTGTTCAGCCTTATAGTGCTGCTAACATAGTTGTATTGTCTCGTTTCACCATTGTATCTTCATTTTAATGTGTGAGGCTCATTAGACTTGCTGCTTCACCTTTATGAAACCAGACCTTCACAGCTGCTTCAGGCACATATTCCAGCTCTAATCTCCATGTTGAATTACCTCTGTGCCTCCCTTTCATCTATTCCAATTTATTGCTATAAAGTTCAGCAGGAGGCAATCACCAAATATCCTCTGGCTGAATAATTGGATTCTATCAAAACTTTTCTCTCCATCATTCGCCCCTCGGAGCAAGAATAGGAGCAAATCAGCACAGCAGGATGTAAAGTTCATAAAGAGGCTGGATTCTTTAGTGATGCAGCATTTGTGACTCATCTGGTGGCGTTGCTCTAATTGTGGGTAATGCACTGAGTACTGCCCGGTCACTGCTACAGGACGTCAAGGGTAATGCCAAAGGCAATGAAATGGTGTGTCGCTCTTGAAGGGTAGCCTGACTGCCATTTGCTGCAGACTTTTGGCAGTGTTCCCAGAAGGTTTAATAAGTGTAATGGTGAAACTGGCACTCACACCAGTGTCCTGTCGTTGCTTTTCATTAACAAATGTTGCACTGCTAAATCATCTGGATAGACTGTCTGAACACACTTTTCATTTGCCAGAGATTTAGGCTGTTAAGGAGGAATGAGAAGTGGATACTGTTATGTGCTAACAAATACATTCTTTCTTATTTCTTTGAAACATTTTGAAGTACTGTTTTGGGAAACTGGTGCCCCTGGATATTGTATATTTTATGCTTTGCACAGTAAGTCTCCCAGCCACACATTGCATGGATTTCTCTGGAGAAAACTGTAGCAGAATAGTGATAGTGAGCTTTCTCCGGCTGTCCAGTAGCCATATTTCAATTTCAGATGCCAGAATGAGATTTCATTTAGTCAGTTTAATTCATTTTAAAACCAAGACACTAAATACTTGAGAGAAAAGTTACAAACACACACACACACAAAAAAAAAAAAACAGAAGGAGTATCCTGCTGCATAAATGCTCTACATATATCCCACTACAACCTTGTCTCGCTGACTTTTGCACTTTTTTTTGTTGAATCAAATCTCCCTTATGAGCAACACAGTGACGTCTGTCCCCCCAGGAGCTCATCTCACCTCTTCTAAATTATTCACCAGGTATATGTTAGATGCCCATATA
>VVAS01047276.1:9095-30273 GCA_015103295.1 Ptychochromis oligacanthus
TTAAAAAAAATTCAAAAAAAAAAAAAAAAAAAAAAAAAGTGCAAAAGAGAAAATCCCTACCAAATCCCTTTCTATTAATTCCAAGGTAAATGAAACCAGATCTTATATAAATTAATCATTCTGCTGTTACAGGGATCATAGATTTATTAATAAAGTTAGGCTCTCTGCTCCATGGGAAACACTCAAATTTTCCTTCTGCACCCAACCCTCCTGTTGGTTTAAATTAAGAAAATCTATAAAATCCCCTTTGGAAGATATTACAACTATGTATAATCATAAAAGCGTTTATTTTTCATTGGACAGGACTTCCTTCATGGTGGTAAACTCATAATTCAGTAATGTAACCCCAAAGTGCTTTTGACATTTACCTGGCTGACATGTTGTTTTCAGGAAGGAGAGGAATTTCGAGAACTTTGGTGCTCGAGACCAGAATTTCTTGGCTGGCTGTGGCTACGGTTTTCCCGGTGATCCGGTGCACCTGGTAGAAGGCGTGCGGCCTCAAGTAACGGTCATCTGCTGTTCCAATGAACATCTGCAAGTTGACAGGCTTCTCACTGTAGCCAATTAGCTAATACATGTCCGACAGAGACAGAAAAACAGAATAAAAACAGATGTGAGTCCTTGGGCTCCAGATGTGAGGTGTTAACAAAGAAATACTCTTCATTTCCACTGCCTCAAGAAGTAACCTTTTCTGGAATTAATCTTATTGACAGGTCCAAGGTGTTGTGATATTTCTGGCAGGGCCACTGGAGATTCATCTGACACTTTGGCCTCAAACCAGTTTGACACTGATGTTTTTAACTAATTGACTTCAAATTTTTCCGTCTGTATGCCTTTTCTTAAGGGAAACTTATTTAAGTAAACCATGTCTACTCAGCTGTATCAAGAAAAAAGTTGTATTTCTAAACTAGCAACCACATTGATAAATGATGGTGTAAAAATCACATTTGCCAAGATGCTAAGGATTTAGACAAAAATGAAGTAATCCAAGCATTATGTTAAAAGAATAACAATGATCTTTAACCTTGCAAGTTATAAGAGAAAAACACATAACTAAATAACATCTAACCTGTGTGACATCTCTTGAGCTAATCTTCTCTAATGAATTTAAATCAAGAAGCATCATGATCCTCAACTCACTGGGTGAGGTTTCATACCTACAAAATGGCTTTTAATGGTTATACTTGGAAAAGAAAGTGTAATAAAATAAAATCAATGGCCTTTTCAAATGTAGTGATTCATGCATGCCAAACTGGCCAGCACTGAGCACCAAACAGCAGCTGTGCTTTTTTGCTGTCCTTAAGAGCTGGAGGTCCTAGTTTAAACTCAAACAGGTGAGATGTCTGATGAAGGAAAAGTGTTGCATGTTGGGTAAAGACAAGGGAAAGATGGAAAGGAGAGCAGGACCTTTCCTCCTCACAGGGACAGAAAAAATACACAGACTGCACAATCCCACTACTGTTGTAATGTTGTACTTGGCTGACTCTGTGATGGCAGGATAGCACCCCCCCTCATACGCACTCCCACCACACTGCCTCATAAGTCCACACCTCCAGCTCAGATGGAGGGCAGCCCGTTGAGGTTAACAGAAAAGAACAAGGCCTTTCATTGCTGTTTCACCCCAGGAACTGCCAAGCCTCAACCCCACCACAGCTGGCTGTTGACCCCTTCCTCCCTGTAGGTTTGCGTCACACACCACTGTGTCAATGTTTGGTACAAAATGTTTGGTGCATAGACAGACAGAAAGTGGGTGTAGCTTGGGATTTGTCATGTGCTGTTCCAAAACTAGCTAAAAGAAAATCATTGAAAATGGTCACCATCAGGAAACTAGAAAAAAATATACCTGAGAAAAACAGTGGGCAGGCACTACTGAAGAGATGTCTTCATCGTTTTCAAAATACTGACTTTCTCTGAAGCCAATTTTTAAACTTTGCTGGTTCACAGAAGTATTACTAAACACCACTTTTTTCCAGCATTGGTAAAAAACCTGGAATCATTGGCAACATCTGCATTAATGGAAATTGCTGTCATTAGATGCTCTCACTTGCTACTTCTGAGATGGTCCCCTTTGTGAAAGAAGTCAAGGTATGGCAGTACCTTGTAAGCAGTGGGAAAACAGACAAACCTCAAGTGGCAGATACCAGCTAGGCAGGCAGAGCCGTGGAGCTCTTAATAATTATTCACTTTTATGAGCTGAATAAAAAAGCTTTTATCTAAAAAGAGTAATTCTGCTGTTCTCAGTAAGGGCCGTTGGTTCTCAAAAGACAGCTGAACTGCCTGTTACTAGCTACTGAACAAAATTTGACTTACCCTGAAGAATGGTTATTACATATTTCTCTATCACTTGCAGTGTCTGAAGCTGAAAACACACTTGCTGCAAAGCATCATGGAGTGCATCAAATGCTGCCCTGAGCAGCAACAGGAAGCTTAGTGAAATCAAATGTCAACAAGAACACACAAAATTTTTAAATAAAAAATAAAAATATTTTTTATTAATTTTTATTATAATTTATTATAATCATGCGTGGACACAATCATGTGTGGAGGTATGGATGCAATTTTCTTTGTAATAATGGGGTTATTTCATACACAGGTAAACCTCCAGCTCTGTAGTATGCGACCTGATCATTTTTGATATTTGTTGTCGATGTATTTTCGGCTCAGTACCTGCCCCTATTTTGGTGCAGATGTGAATGTATTTTTCTATATTTTTTAAAAAATAAACTCTATTCTCTACTACTCACCTACTGTTCTAAACACACAAGAGAGACAGAGACAGCAAGAGGTTATGAAGGGGAACACTGCTTCCAGGTTTGAAAAAAAAAAAAAAAATTTAGAGGGAGTGAGGTTGGAAATAAGACAGAGACATGAAGTGGCCCAGCTGCCACCGGCAGAGAGTTTTGGCCTTTCAAGTGGAGAAGGATCCAAGTGGATACAGGATCACATACAGCTTGTGAAACTTTACAAATACATGAACACTTGGTGTTCATGATCTCATATTTATCTACACATTTTAAATAAGCAGTGTCTTAAAAAATGACACAACCCTTTATTGGCCATAAGACTGCTAATTTACTGTTGATCCTGAGAAAACTTGACTTTCAAAACGTCACTCAAATGTCTATTTAACCAAAACTCTGTGAAAAGTGTTATTTTATTTTCATTAGACAGCCTCATGTTATAGTTATGTAGAATTATGAAGTTAAAGGTTTGTTGGTTGTACCAATAAATCAATAATTACATTATAAATTGTGGCTTTTAAAAAACAGAATTTCCTCTAGGCTTAGCCTGGGTTTTCACAGCAAAAGCTCTCCGCCCAAAGGTATGTTGACACTCGTCCACCACATCCTGCAAATGTGTTCAGTGATGGATTACTTTGGCTAAATAACTAAACAGTGATTCATATTGCTTTTGGGTGTGTGTTTTCGTCTATTCTTAAAGTGCAGACTGTAGCGGAAGAAATAAAATTCAATCCCAGTGGCACTATCGACAGGGTTGAGGGCCACAGAGATCAGCTTCCTCTCCCAAAACACACACACACACACACACACACACACACACACACACACACACACACACGCACACACAGAGCATGCATTTTTATAATAGACATAGCCTTAAGTTAGATAATTCATCATACTTCTTTCTCACCACAATCCATGTCAATCTGGATTCAACACAGAATGTCTGGCAACAAGAGATGTATTTGGAAGGAAGCTGCACCACGGACCAGCATGAGGCCCCTATAATAACCAGTAATGGGTTCATCTTTTAAAACCACATCAGATCTTAACAGCCACATTAAAGTATAAAGTAGCAAGCTAACAGGTAATTATGCGTACCAGCTTGAATGGATCCATGACTATAAATGACACAATTTTTCTGGAGTCAAAGAAATGTAGAGTCACAGGAATCAACAATCTTGTGGGTTGTGATGCTTGTTTTTATGATCAAGCCTGCACAGTGTGGAAGTGATCATAGACGGCGCTTGCACGTGTGTATATGTCTCCATGTGTCTGTGTGCATGCAGTACACATTGTGTGTGTGTCTCTAAATCAGGGCATGTTTATTTGCAGCACCATGTGTGTTCCAGACAGGATAAAAAGAGTTAACATGTTTGGAGGAATGTAAATGTGAGAGATGACGGACAGATGGAAAAAAATGAAAACCACCAAAAGCACAGAAAATTTTGATCTTTTTGAAGTAGGGTCATTATGTTGTTGTATTTTTAATATCAGTGCTAATAATACATGGACCTAATTTGTTGAGGCTGAACATGTTTAACATTTTATTATATAAAGTGGATACAGTCTGATTTTTTTTCAAACTGTCACCATGAAACATAAAGTCCCCTTTTCTCTTTCCTTCTATTTAACCCTTTCATCTTTGTCTCTTTCTCTGTCTTTGTGTACATATGAGGGATTTTGCGTGGAGCAGGAGTGCTGACAAAGGTACACTTAGCAGGCCAGGAGTTCTTCTCAAAATCAAATAATCAACTGGGAAAATCTGATTAGAGAGCCAGAAAGAAAAGGCTCACTTCAACAGTCCCAGTTAATCAACATTTCAGACATAACAGAAACATACTACACCACAGCACTAAGTCAGTCACTCTGCCATAAGTAAATTAGTAAACCACAGTTGTTTTCAGATTGGTGTTTCCTTAACTTGGTTTACTTTGATTAATTCAGATAACTGAAATTAGAACAGCTTCACAAAACTGATCTACACGTCACTGTACACAAGAAAAGAAAAATATGTCACTGCATTTTTACAATACCTCAGTAACCTTTCAAATCACTGCACTTGGCTGTGCAGCATTACTAAGCAACCAATGATGACTGCAATAACAGTATGAGCTTCTGAAAAAGTAGTCTAATTAGACTTAAGGTGACCTTTTTACTCATTCAGTTCAGAAACTGGATAAAGCATCACCTGCTAACAGCAGGACACATAAGCAAGCACACATGTCATGGTTTTGATTGTGCCATGGTCTTGGCACAAGGCTACTGATTCCTCTTCTTGACAGTGGATGCACATGACACATACCCATGACTTGTTTCACATTCCTGAGTTACCCATCCACCATCCCTATATCTATGGTTGGGTGTGAAATACCACAGGAGAGTGGTCTTTGCACTTTTAACTCCTCAGCTTTCTGCCTTTTCAGAGTGCACTGAGCCCAGCTGGTCAGTGAGCAAGTAACTCAGGCCTGACAGAGATCAGTTCTTATATTAAACCAAAGTGACATTAAAACCAGTCACATGACCCCAGGCCGATGTTCACTGAAGCATGTAACTAACTTCTGACTTCTATCTTCTGACCATGGATCGAGTTTGCAAGGAACAAAAAATAAAAACTGCTGGATACAGTTACATACTCGGCTCTAACTAAATAAAGTCCCCACTTATTTTTGGCCTTCATCTGTTCCACTGATCCAGTATTAAGGCTAGGAAGCTGAGGGGAAAAACATCACTGCATACATACAGAAGAGTGACAGATTAAAGGGAAAACCTACATCTGATGGGATGTGACTGGCTCACATGGTTTGGGTCTACTTGTGCCCCTAGAGGAAAAGGTTACTGCAAATAAGATATTCTGAGTGATCACCTTTATCCTTTGATGAAACTTTTTAATCGTGGTGGGAGTGGTCTCTTCTGGGATGACAATAATCCACTTCTATAGGGCACAGAGTGCCACTGAATGGTTTGATGTGAATCATATGCTAGGGCCTTTTGCAGTGATCAATACCAACCCAGCTGAACACCTATAGGCAATTTTGAACGATTAGGCTAATGTCCCGGCATGGTACCGTGCAGTCTACAGGCACTACGCAGAGCTTATCTTGCTCTATGTGTTGTAGCTGTGTACTGCCACCAGGGGGCAGCTTCAAAATTATGTGGAACAACCGGTAATGTGGGCTACTCTTGTTTATGGTTGTGCTGATTTCGCTCTTCTTTTTCTTCGTGGTGAGCTCTGCTGTTGTTCCCTTTCCTGTTTAGTCCAACTTTTCAACAAATCAGCATTCTACATATGTGTAGCATCATTGCTTTTGGGCTGTGAGCTGTTGGCTTTTCAGACAGCTGTATCCTCAGCACTGGCCAAATTCCCAAAATCGTCATCTCTGCATAGCTAAAGACCTATAGAAACAGACACCAATAATGTAATGACCCTTTCCCACAGTAGAGGTAAGAATGCAGAATACCAGTATACTTCTTCATATTTATTAAAGGGCACAGTTAATGTGTTTCAGCTGTAACCTGTAATCAGCACAATCTGATAGAAACAATAATGACGACATATGTAGAGAAATGGTGAGGTACAAAAACTATTCAACAAAGAGGACTTTTAATTGCCAGATAGAAAACATGTATATCTCACCTACAGCAGATTTTGAAAAGACATGTTAGATAGCACTGATTTGTAGAGTCAATGCCCAGGTGCACTGATGCAGATCTGATGGTCCAAAACCCTACTAAGACACTTTATATTCCAATTTCCTTTAATTTACTGTTTATACATAAATAGGCACATTTTTGTTTTAAATACAAAAACACAGTGAGATGCTGTTAAGAGCTGTTCTGGACATCAGGAGATCTGATAAAGGAACATCAGAGAACCACACCTGCTCTCAGAAGAAAAACACAGGCTCTCTTCACACATGGTGCTTCATCAACAACCTGGCATTCACTACATATATGTCTTTTTCTTGTTTGAGCCTCTCTTTTTTTATTTATCTTTCTTCTTTCATCTCTTCCTTTTCCCTTTGTCACTCTTTCCTCTATGTCCTCTTATATCCCCTACCTCTGATCTAGCCCTCTGCCGTAACTCGACACTTTCTAACAGCTAGTGCCTGACTCTGCTAAGTTGTTTCACTGTGTTGCTCCATTGTTGCCATGGTGAGACTCTGTGTGTATGCAGGAGCATGTGTGTGTGTATGAGTTAGCAGCTACGTGGACTCCACGTTGATGTAAACTACAGCCCTAGAGCTTATGCCGGGGAGTTGGTGTGTGTGTGTCAGAGTGTGTGAATTTAAGTGCACTGACTTTGGCGTAAACTGTGTTTCTTACAAAGGTAAGTCGTCTGTGAGATAGACAGAGAGACAGAGTCTATGTCTGTGTGTAACAGTCTGACTAGCATGTGTGCCCAACAGATGTAAAAATGGGAGAAATGGTGGTCAAGGTCACTAGAAGACCCGTTTTAACTGGCAGTGGTTTCCCTGGTGTGACATAGTGGCACCATGGCTTGGGATCTATGTACACGCACACACACACATATAAGCTCACCCAGGCTTGCTGTTTGCCCAGCACACTAGGGAGGGCAGCAAGAGCCAGGGGGCCGGTTGACTGTTTGTTTAAACAAGGTCAATACATGCACACACTCACGCGCGCACACACTGTCACACACAGAGAGCGTTTACTGTATACTGCATGAGGGCTGTATATGGCCTTGCTAGACTGGTCCAAGCGCAATTCCTCTTATTCCCCATTCTAACCTCCCCCACTTTCACTCTTCTTTACACACACATGCACACACCTCTCTCTCTCCTTCTCCCCCTCTTAGCGACTGTTTTCTCGCTGTGCTCTAAGCCTGATTACAACAAATGAGAGCCAAGCTTCCGACATGTTTACATCAAATACAACCCTGGGGCAAAGCAACACTAGCTCCAGCCAATTCACACAGTGCAACCTGCATGGCTCTGCATTGTTGTCTCTGTGTCCTACCTATTGTACCCCAGTCTCATCAAGAGTGAGAGGGTTTGGGAGAGACATGTCAAGGCATGGCAGGACCTCAAGACCTCACAAAAAAGACAAGTATGAAGAAAAAGAGTAAAGAAACAGAGGCTGATAAAATCAGAGAAGGGATTAGAGATGCTGAAAATGTGAGAGTGAATGACAGAGACAGACAGTAATGAGGTCATGGCCATGGATTCAAGCACTGGGATCAAAATCATTTAATGCATCCAAGCTGGTGGAAATATAAGGCTGTCTTGGACAGCTTCCGTCATATTCTGTTTCAAATCCTTGTCACCAGACACCATAGCTTCATTTAGATTTATTAACTGTGGCAACAGGTTTAAAGATGGACATAATATTTTCTCACTCTTATTTTTCCATACATGTGTTAAAAATACAGCACAGTCCTATGTTGTGTTTATGTGCACATATTTTTTGATGTGCTGTGCAGTGTGTGTGATACTGATTGTTTCTTCACTTGTTCCACATCTGTTGTGTCTGCCTGCATCTATCTGTAGCCTAGACAGTAATACCAGAGGGGCTCCTTATATTTGTATGGGTGCAGCAGCACTCAAATAAGCTGGTTAAATACGCACAAGGATACCTCAGCCTTCAGCCAGCAAGAGAGGCTTTGGACTTATATGTCTCCTAGCAACAGGTGTACTGATTAAGGTCTGCAGATAGCCCCAGAGGAATGACTAAAACAGCCAGTCACAGATGTAGCCATATCCTGCAATGTAAAGTTATATTAATGGTCAGATGGTCAGTATTGTATCTTACTGAGATCCCTTTTGGGATATATTTTTTATATAAATATGCTACTTCAGTCAAGACCACTTTAGTCAAAGTAATTTTTATTTCCAGTTGCAAAAGCTTAATTATTTTGGGAGGGATGGCTATGTTCTAGAACCTTCAAGCCGTCCCACTAGCATGCAGAACAAAACAGGCATCAATGACAACACAAGTGACATTCATAAGTCAGAGAAAGCATTAAAGGGAGAACATGGAGTGGAGGTGGGTAATGGAGGGGAAGCTGCGACAGAAGGCAGGCTACAGCAGCTTAAATAGTGCACTAATATAACTAATAGTTGCAAAGAATAGAATCAGAGAAGTCCTCAAGCAATATGGACTGGTGAATATCAGCTGCTATCACCTGATATTTTAGCATTGTGGGCAGAGTGTGACTTTGTGGCCTGCCTGAACTAATGTTGTGCTCAATTTTTTCTGCGTAGATGAATTTTTGTCACCCTCCAGAGAGTTTTTGCCAGAGACACAGGAAAATCAGTTTTGTTAAATTACGTTCCTTTACTTATGCAGCACATTTCTCAGATGGTTGGAAATAACAGGTAAATTGACAGATTTCTGTCATATAAGGTAAAACAGACTCATTGGTTTTACTGTACCAATCATGTTTTCATGTGTAGTCATCCCCAAAAAAGCCCCATTCCAAGACAGGAAAACACTAGATGACTGAGGAATCCACATTATATTTGATCTTATATCCTGTCTACTGGGACATATTTTTTTCTACAATAGTATTTGCCAATTTTCTTCTACTTTATGAATGAAAAGCGCTAACTGTCCTTCTGGATAAAAGCCTAACAAACCACAAAGCTACAGTTGGTTAACTATATAATTAGCCCTTTGCATAGGAATACAAAACATTCTTCAGATTTCCTGGTGCTATGAATCATGTCTATCATAACAAATCAATGTAAACACTCATTCTTTCTTTGTCTGGCTACCATACATGCAGACGGAAAACCAGCCAGCTGTTATGACCATTGCTAACTAAGGTTTCATGACCCTTTTCTCTTAAGATCAGTGATCACCAGCTGATAAAAACCTTAAAATCAAATTTTATATATATTTACAGACCACGCTGGTGTCAAACTGGCAAGACACTGTGGTCTCATGTTTCATTTACCAAGCAAGTGTGAGATGCATTACATACAATGCTGTCTCACAGTATTGCCTAAATAATTCTGACTTGAGTGAGGCAATAGGGTCTCCCCAGTGGTTATCTGACCCCTTTTTTCTGTGGTTACACTTCTTAAGAGGTGCTACATCCTGTGTGTGGGGCTCAGTACTACATGTTAGAAATAACTGACCTAAAACTGCTCCTTATCTCACCCATTCATTTTAGCCTCCAGCTATTAAGTGACTAAACAGTAACAAAGACACAGAGACATACTACTTTAAAATAAACTTTTTATAAATAAAATAAAAGTTTTACGGAAGTCACATTTCAAAATTTAGCAGCAAACATAGCGCCAACACACCAACACAAGCAACAAAGTCAATAACTGGCAGAACACCAAAAACTGGCACAGATGCCTACATGGCAGAACAGATAGATTCTCAAATTTGTAAACAAAGGACTATCTCGACTTTCCTATAGCTCACCTGCTAGAGTGTGCCCCCTATGTACTGAAGGCTGTGTCCTCACAGTTTGATTCCACCGTTTACTGCATGTTATCCACCCAATGCCTTTCCCTACCTACTGGTCACTACTAGATAAAGCCAAAAAGCCAAAAGGCCAAAATTAAAAAAACAAAAACAAAACGTTACAACTAAAAGAGAGGTCTATACACACCTCTCAAAACTGCAACCTACATGACAGAGAACTAACCCTTTCTCTCAGACAACCATAAGTATACAGTCCCAGAAAAACTGAAGACAAACACATAAGAACACAGAAAGAAGAAGGTAAGATACCCTGCTCTTCTGCTTCTGACACTGAACAGAACAGGGCAAACTATTTAAACCTTTAAGCTCCACACAGCTCCACGTTTTCTTGTTTTTTCTGCTGACGCAGCAGCTCAGTGGTGCACTGATTTGTGCAACAGCGCAATCACAAAAGGAAGTCATTACCGTGACCAGATGGTAACTATGGTGTCATCTGGTGACATCACACTACCAGAGTCAAGTCTCATGGAGAGTAAAGCCCCCAAGAAGCACATGTGATATATGTAATCTCAAGAAAGAACAACTAAATGGGTTTCATAGTATTTATCTTTGAAGAAGAGCTTGCATTGAATGTAAAGCAGGGAGTGGTGTAGAAAAGAAGACTTTTTAATGTCTGTAGTATTTGAAATGTAGAAAAAATGCTAAATCTATGTATTCAAACTGTGGCAGAGAAGATGCAGTCACACATGGTGGCACCTGTAACATTCTGCCATCAGAGAACAACTTACTTCACACCAGCAGTGCACCTGGGGAATTTGATATATACAAGCTTGTTAAGGGTTTCAAGTGGTCTGACCTCCTTATGGATAATATATACTGAGTTTGCTGAATGGAATTTCCTCCAATAAGGGTGAATGCTTCCTGTATTTGTTGAATGCTCTTTAATTTTAACATATGTCTGCTGTTATATCCAGCATCTCACTGTATTGTCAAAATTCAAACAATAACACAAAGCACAAGGTGTGTGCGTGGTTTTGGTTTTTGAAGTAAATGTGTTTCTGTAAAAACAACAGTGACATCAGAGTGTAAGAAATGACCTTTCAAATAAGGTGTTTTTTTGCAGACTGAATTCAAAGAAGCTAAAGAGACTAAACAGTAGAGGAGTGATTGTTTACTAAACAAAGACTGACTGTTAGACCTGCTAGACAAGTGCTGATGCTTTCTGTCCTGATACAAGTGCAAGACAGTAGTTAATTTATTGTTGCTTGTCAAGTGTTTTTAGTGTCTACACTTTTGTTGATATCCAAAAATTATTAGTATTAATATTAAAAGGTGACTTACTGAAACTTCAATACACAGAATAAATGTTGAGGTGTGAAAAACATTAACTTTCAAAACTGCTACTGCACTGAAAGGTTTGAATGGCTATGTGTAATGCCTGAATATAGATTTGTGTAAAGATTTATTTAGTTTCATATCACAATTAATGCATAATCAAACACGTAAAAGAATAAATGACTCGCTCTCACTTGCTTATTTTTCTCACACATACAACTGATTCACCCACACATTTTCTCTCTGTGCACGGAGCTGCACGCCACTGCTGATCACAAGCAAATGTTATCTGTGCCTTCCTCTCACTCTCTCTGCTTACTCTCTTCGTGACAATGCATTACTGTTTGAAAATGTGATCATGAAAGCATCTTCCAGCAGAAACACATTTGATTTTCATTTTCATCACTGGTAGTGACAGCATACTGCTACTGAATGTAAACATTAACAACAGAGGAAGATTTAACAGCAATCTGTGAAGATCAAATACTTATTCTGCAGGAGATTTATTGGCAGTTTATCAAGAACAGAACAAAGATGATTTATAAACTCTGCCAATCTAAATAAAGTACACAAGGGGAAGTAAACCTTATTTCTCTTGTGGCTTATCATCTGTTTTTTTCTTTCTTGACTAAGTGTTCTTTAGTTCTTTCATTTCTAATCTGGGTCAAGACTTAGCTCAATATAAACTGATAAAATAACAAACTAAAACAAATAACATTTACAAAAAAATAATAGAAAAACGAAGGTTTGGGGCCTAGAAACTTGATTCTGTTGGGTTTTACACTACATTAAAACCACCTGCACTCACTGCTAGGGTAAGTACAGAAATGACTTTGAAACTGCCTTGTCTGACCCAAGATATATACTCTCTAGTCACTAACTACTGCAAGGGAAGTGCTGTAACCAATCAATTCCCTCTGGGAATGAGAAATGAGGGCAAGCGTGGCAAACCCTTGGTTGAAAAAATTTGATAGCTAAATTATGCATCGTCACATATGGCAGGATTGAATATTGGTCTAACTGAGGTAGAAATGGTTAATGATTGGCCTGAAGGGAGCCTGCATGACTGAATGTATAAGGATATAGGCTGTTTCTAAAGCAACGAATGGCAGTAGTCTGCACGACCTGGTTTTGGGAAATTTTATTTTTGTTCTCAGATGTTCAAGTGTATTTTTGTTTAGGCACAATGCTTATTCAGTTCCACAGCCCAGAGTCCATAAAGAAAACGATGTAGGTGGCACTGCAGTGCAAGCTAGTACATGGCAATCCCAGTGGACTGCCAACCAAGCTATCAGTCTGAACTCAGTCATTGTTAGGTTACGCAACAATGATTATGACCAAGCATTAGGCCCTTTATTAATCACACACAAAGAAAGCTTGTCACTGGGGCCTTGAAATATTAATGACAATCTTCCTCTCTCTCTGAGTAAAAAGCACACCATAGCTTTGTTGGCTCACCTACTCTCTCTCAGGTGCTATCAAATGACAGACCAGCTGACTGGGCTATAGTGACAGCTCTTGTCTGCCTGCTCGTCTTCCTGCTTCAACAAGTTGACGGACAGTCTTGCTGTGGGAGAGGGTCCATGTGACAATCTACCAATCCAAACATGTAAAATGACACCCTAAATCCAGTGTTCATTCCCTACAACCAGCGGATGTTTGAGGTGCAAGGCTGAGCAATTACTTTTTTTATAGCCAAATAATGTGCCGCGAGTCTTAGCACATCATGGGCGGGTGCTGAGGTCATTGTGAAAGCAATGAGTGAGACCGTTTTCAACAAGGCCCTGATGTGTCAGGTTGATATCATTAGATGGCATTTGAATTTTAAGCATGAGTGTTGCCTCCCTGTACAAGCTATGTGGAAAAATATATTTAAATGCTAAGCTGAGGGAAATTCCTAACAAATGCTGAATTTAGAAAGTTGGGTTCAGCCTTTTTCTTTTCCTTTCATGTTTATTTTCAACACTGAAGGCTCCAAGAGTTGACATCTTGACTGTGGTTAGCACAGTGGGAGCTGGATAATGCAAAGTATAACTTTACAAATGCATGGCAAGCATGATGTTAACAGACAATAAATCAATTGTAATCTAAAAGGCACGTTTAATCCTCAGCATGGTAAAGACATCAGTTCTTGTATTTTGTTGAGCTTATGCTCTGTAAAAGTAATTTTGGTCATTTTTTAAATATAAAAAGTCAGCACAAAAAAAATCAAGACATAAACCACTATGCTTGTTAGTATTAGGGTATTGTCTTTATACCTTTCTTATAGTTGAGCAGCGGTAAGAGTTACCTTGACAATTGGATGGCCACCGGATGTGGCTTTGACGGCTCCTCGGCTGCCCTCAGTCTCATAGTGTGCTCTGTGGTGGGCTTTGGGTTGTACCTCTATCTTCAGTTCATACTGGCCAAACTGGCTTGGCAGTGGCCAATCTAGAGGAGGCAGTGAGGAGGTCCTGAGGAGGGAATACCACAAGCATGCACATGCACACCCACACAGAGAGACAGAGACATCAGAGGTCTGGTAAGAGTTGGGTTGTTTAATATATCCTAAAGCTTAAGCCATAGAGAGCACAGCCTTGTCATGTTATTTTCATGTAGACAGATCCCTGTAACAGTCATAAAAGGTCAAGCAGGATGATCTCAAGCTAATGGTTGATGACAGCAACCCGTCTTGAAGCTGTCTAAAAACATTCAAAGGCTGAAAAAGTGGTATTCCCCTTACATGGGCTGAAATGGTGCAACAGGTACAAAATGGGGGTATAAAATGCAATGTGCTTAGCCCCATCAGACAGTGAATCACTGGAATACCCACATGAATGAATCCTGTTCTTAAACATAAGAATTGTTATAGGTCAAGTTAAGACTTAAAGAGTGAATCATTTCTCAAGGGGGACTTTTTTGTCTGAGTCTTTACCCATTTACTGTGTGGGTCAGTGAATAGGTGGTAGGACAAGAGTGTGTGTCAGACAGTGCATAAATTAATTTGTGTGTAGGTCTGTGTGCATACTGTATAAGTGAGTATTTTATGTTCTACACATCACAGGGGCTTACATTGTGTGTGTTTTTCCTCTGTGCCTCTTTTTTGTTATCTGTGTAGGCCACAATCATATTTGAACAGCTGCACTCGAAAACAAAACACTCAATGGCCGTATCCACAGAGAAACGAAGTCTCTCCACTTGAGTACATTAGATCAGTTTATCCCCAAAACAGTTTGTAAACACTGTCAGCCATTAGCATCAACAAAGCCATGATCTATTCATTAATTTTTATTTGTTTATTATTGTGTTTATTGTTTTTGATTATGATTTACTTCAATATATTTAAGAACATTAAATAAAAATAATGGCTTTAAAGTCCAGTGTCACATTCCCAAAGACATTTGGGCATTTCCCAAACACAAATACATTAAAGACATTCTGAAAAATATGCTATCCAAACTAATTATAGGTGAAGTTAACCTCATCACTCTAACTCAGATTATCACAAGCTTTAATTCTGTATTTTTATGATTATCTTCATAACTTTATATCTGTTCATGTGTTTTCTGATATTACATACCAAATTTTCTGCAGTGTGGTTCACTAACATTATTTACATTCTTTTGTGCTGAACTAGTACAAGCCACATTTCAGTCCCTTGACAGTGCACACCATTAATTATTAATAACCTAAGAGATGTACTGTAGGTCTCCTAGATCACCTGTATGTGTGAAGTCAAGATTTTTGTCAGCAGGTACATGTGCCATTTTTTTTCTATAGTAAAGAAAAAATATTTGTGTGTATCTGTGTATTGATGTGCATACCTACTGTGTCCATGCATACTGTACGTGTGCATCTGAATACCTATAGCTCTGTATTATGGGACTGAATCAGTTACTGACTCTGTACTTTAGACAGCTACAAGTATAAGTAAGTTTCGTACATGATTTCTGCCTCAGTTCTCACCACTGTAAGCTCTTTGTACAGTGCCCTGTTTTACACTTTTATTTGCCTGTTCCCAAGATGGTGTAGACTCTTAGCATGCCAATCTACTCTAAACTGGATGACAGATCTTTGACAGCACAAATAATTTTTAAGGGAAAGTTTGTAAAGTTTTAGCCAACATGGCCGACTCCCTTTTCCATTTTCAAATGCCTTTCATGATCAGTCAGCCTGATCAGACAGAATTAAAGACATGTGAGTCAGGCTTGGAGTGGAGCCATTTCACTTCTTAAACTACCAAATGGCATAAACCCACAAGAAGACTTATTTTTGGAATGAAAAAGCCACTGTTTGATATTATGTAAATGTTTTTTGCAGCTAACTGAATCCTTTTGGTTTGAAAGCAGCTAACCTACATTATACAGCTTCTCCTACCACTTTAGAGTTTAAGTTCTTACACAGAGATGTGTAAATCACATGTGACTAGAAGCACATATGTTGCAAATGATGCACATGCAAATACAGGCACTTTTGGCTATGCAGAGTTTTGTTTACTTTGTTACTGTCTTATTATAGGTTATTTTGCCTTGGTGCCATGACAAAAAAAATAATAATGGGATAATCTGTCAGTGTTAAAATAGTTGGGTTGTCAATCTCAATAATTCTAAGTTTAATTTTCTAACTAGAATTTTACTGAGTGCAGTTGACAATATCACAAGATCTTACACAGTGTAACAGAGGCATCCCAACCCTTATGTTTTCCTCCTAGCAGCCATGACATAAGCACAGAGGAAGTGTGGGTTTGCATGGCTGCTATGGTGACAGGAGCAGAGGAGGACAGAGGAAATATGAGCTTGTGATGAGGCAGGGCAGTGGCTTCTGTTCTGACATAGCATAACCTTTCTCAAATGTCTAAGCCGTAGTGTAGGTGTTCCTCGTCCAATCACACTCCCACACCCTAGTCTTCTCTACAGCCTCCATGGTCCCACTTTCAACCTTTCCATATAATGAATGAGATAATCTTGCATCCACATAAGCTGCAAAATTGTGAGGTCCAGTAACATTTTACAAGTTCATTTGCAAATGGAAATCAGCACATCTTAATTGGCTGATGATATAGTAGTAAGCATACAATGTATGACCTTCAACCAATAATACCACCTCTGCTGATACCTTCAAATGAATTGTTTTTTTGTTTTTTTTTACCACAAGGTTATTTACTATTTTAAATTTCTGTTTTCTGTAACTTCCATTTCTTGCGAACAAACTCTACCTAAGCTAATGTTGTTGCTGTTTACTGACTGGAGCTGCAAACACCACATTTGGACAAAGTAAAAATCACCTTTTGTTTAAGATAAAGCTTTAAGCCAAGAATGACATCAATTTGTCTCTGCAGACAGCTCAGGGAGTAAAGGATGATAAAATTCTTTGTCAGAGCAAGTGTCTGAACTCCTTGCTAATTTTTCACTCCACCTGGGCCATCTGTTCAAAACACTACAATGACAGACATATGCATGCACACAGGCAACTTAACACCAGCCTATCTCTCTGCAAACAGAGTCAGAAGTGTCATCTGAAGTGTTCATTTATGCCAAAGCATCTACTAGCCTAAATAAGAAAGACGTGGATAAAAGAAAATGTTTATGGTTATTTAAATAGTTCAAACAATGTTTTTGTCTACATCTATTACAGACTGAAATGTTTTCAACTTTCAAATATACAGTAAGTCTTTAACAATGAAGACAGAATCTGTGATAGGACAAATTAACTAAATGGTAATGAAAATAATCCAAGTTTTGTCAAAATATTAAAAAGCTGAAGTTAATTTGTTCTTCCAGGCATTTATAAAAGTCTTCTGAGTTTATTATATACCTGCAGCATCTGGCAGCAGAAAGATCTGTCCATACGTTTCTCCAAAGCAAGAGCTTTGCATGCATTTACAAATGTGACACAACAAATAATTACTTGTAATAAATTATCCTTGACATGAGACACGGTCAAACTGCATTGTCTACTTCACTTCAGACGAGTGAGCTTTCATTTAATAATTGTCTGATCCGTTTACCAAAGTTTGCTAAACTGTATATGGATACATTTTCATAACTATTTAAATAATTAGCAAATCAACTATCAAAATATGTCCTTCCAGTTAAGAAAACTGACATGTTAACTGATGTGCTGTCAAATGTCACTTTGCACATAAGTACCATGGTTAGTCACATCAACATCATGGGAATGTCTGAATGGAGCCATGGAGAACATTTACATAGTGACCTATGTCTGCATTAATGTTGTCAGTTTAACAGATTGATGAAGCCATTGTCTGAAAAAAGCTTTAGAAGGTCAAAAATCAAATTGTCACTCATAAATCTGACCCTTTTATTGTCTGGATGGTGTTAGGGCTATGTGAGCAAGCATTTGTGTTATGTCTACGCATGTGTCTGTGTCTATGTGTGTGTTTCTGTGTGCCCCCCTTGCCGTATGTGCCCTGTGCTGATTTACAGTGCTAGGGGCCAGTACACACAAACAAGGTCATGTCTTCATCTGCTGCACACATTGGAGGACAGACAACAGGCTTCTCCTCATATTTTTATGTATGTTTGTAGGTTTTTAAATGCGTATGTGTGTGTTTCCCTCCACACACCCCATGGTATAACTAAGTCAGATTTGTAATGCTGATATATAGCTCAAAGTTCCTCTATTATGGTGTACTGATCTGCAGTCCACAGACCTATTATTCATCTAACATGCACTATGATACAAATTTACTGCACTGCAATGTTTACACTTCTCTCGTAGATCAAAAAGGATTTTCAAACTTTATGACAGCTAACAACACTCATAAAAACATTCACCACTCAGGTCTGTGGATTAACCTTGACCTACTAAGTGTTTTTAAGACAACATGCTGTTTTACAAAGTGGTAATCACATTAATAATTCACAAAATGCTGATAAAGAGGCAGCTATCACCACACCACGTGCTAATTTTGGAATCTATTCCTCTAATATTGCTGATTTATGTATGATTGGGCAATCTGGTGAGATTTTTGGAAAACTCACAAAAGCAATCTTACTAGTTCACTTTTTTATTAAGTCCAAACTGCATGCAGTCAGATTAACCAATAGGCGCACACATGCCTCTGGTGAAACTCTACGAGCTGCTGATCTTGCTAGAGAATGCCCTAAACACTAATAACATGTACACAATAGCATTTTATCTCAGCAAATCTTTTTCTAGTTTGCAAAGGCTTTAGTTTATGATGCATTTTTACTATTGCAAATCCTTTGTGGATGGGGCTGGGTAGCCTACAGCTCTCTCTCAACTCCAGTACCACACAGCACAGAGAAAGAAAGTGAGACTCTGCTCTTAGCAACAATAGCAGAAAGTCCTAAATGCTCAAAAGTGTGGCTACACTGGTGATGACAATGCTTGTTGCCATAAGTCCATCAAGTCTTTTGAGCATATAGAAAATACTGAGCATGTGTAGACTGACTCTGTCTGAATTAAGCCATGAGGGGATTAAAGTGCCCTGCATCTGAATGACAAAACACAGAGTGATGAAGCCAATGTCAAGGATCCAGGGTTTTTCGTTCATATAAAAAAATCTTGGCACCCGCGAAAGAGGTTTTGGCCTTCTTTTTTTTGGAATTTACTAAAGCTTAAAATCCATTCTTGTTCATGAAATGGCCAAAAATGTTAAGGAAGGTCACACAGTCTCTGTGCCTTAGCATTAAGCGTCCTTTATATCCAGTCCATGGGACCAATATTGCTTACATGTGTAGTAACTACTTAAAGGATAGTTTTCAGCCACTAAAAACCCTGGTATCCCATGTCTGAAAAGGACCTTCCTCTAAAACAAACAGAAAGTAAAACATAACAAACAGATTGCAAAAGAAAGTTCTTGTAACAATAAAATTAGCCTTTGCTGTCAATTGAAAAAAATACAAATTTTTCCAGACACTTTATCTCCCACTGACTCTTCCACAGCATTTGAACAGATCTGAATCTAAACTGAATCTAAATCTCTCAATTACTCCACCTCTTCTCTTTCTGCTTGTTTTCCTTTAACATCAACATATTTACCTGAATATAGGTGTATGACCAGGCTTGGGTTTATTCCATGAGAAGTGCGAGGGCACTGAGAGGAACTGTTCGGCGGGCCCATCCTTCTTCAAGCTGTGCAAGGCCTCATCTGAAGGGGAGTCTAGATTGGGAGACATATTTCCTTGGTCATCTAGCCCCAACTCCCCTTTCCCAGTCTGTATGGCCATTCTGTCCTGTGAGGTCTTCCTTGTCTTGGAAGGGATGTCTGCTTCCAATGGGCAGCACTGAAAGGGTGACATGCCTAGAGAAGGACTGCCAATCCAAGTGTCCTCAGTCACACTGCCCCTAGGCGAAGGTCCTGGCGTAGGTGTGGGTGAGTGATGAGGAGATAAAGAGCCGGGATAGCAGATGTCAGCGCTAGAGTGACGCCTCTTCCCACAGGGTGAGGTGGGACGTGAGGAAGGCCTGGAAGGCGGGCGCGGGCTGAGCCAATTCTCATCAGTGACACTGGTGCGTGGCGAGTGACAGGGGGACTGTCGGGGAGACAGGCTGATGGAGTGGGAGTGGTGCACAACTGCAGGGTGGTGGTGTTGCCAGTGGGGCTGCTCCTCCAGAACTCCACCACCACCAGTTTGAGGGGAGGGACAGCCTGGGGAAGTAAGAGGGGAGCCCAGAGTAAACCGGGCAGCTGCTTCATTCAGCTCTGAGTCAACATCATCATAGACATGTGAAAATGATTCACAAGAGGAGGCATCAGAGAACCAGCTCCTAGATGAGAGGCTGCTGCATGGGCTGGGGCTGAGAGAAGAGTCCCGGTACGAGTGGTCCAGCGGCAAATACAGGTGGTCTCTGGACAAGGGCCTGTCACTGTGGTAGTCCCCATCAGGGCCATTGGCCCTTAGATCCTCCTCATTGGCATCCATCTCCTGTGGACAGCTTGGAGAGATGGATGTGATCTGGATACTTGGGCACTCAAAGGTCTTAGGTGCCTCCACGGGAACAGAGGGCAGCAAGGGGGAGGTGCCATACTTGGAGTCTTGTGCCTCATAGCTTAGGGGCTCAGATCCTGGTTTTTGTGTCTGAAGGCGTGGTGAAGTGTTGATGACCTGGGAGTTAGATTGCATGCCATGACGAGGCAAGCCAATCGACTGGTGGTTAGTTACCATAGACTGGGGCTGGCCCACATTCAGGATATAAAATGATGTGTTGTCATCAGGCTCCAGATCTAGGTGAAGAAAAGGAAGAGAAGATTAGGATACAGCAATGTGTTTCTGTTATTTTTGTTGTTTTTTTCCCTTCATGTTTCCTATGACTTAACTGAGTTAATGAATTTATTTTTTTACTAGAAAGTCCTGATCCAGTCTTACTGACGTATTTAAATATCTGTGTGGTTAAGTGGGCAAAAGTAACCACTGCAGCTGTAAAAATGACCAAACTGTAAAGACTACATCCCATAAAGATTAAATGTCAACATTAAAGGCAACAAGACACTGTGAAAATTTTTAAGGTACTGTATATAACTCTTTAGTTTGCTGAAGATTTGCTCCCATCTTCTTCCTGGCCTGTTAAACCTTCTGTTCTTCTATTTAAAAGGAATAAGAGGAGATACAATGTGTCCACCAGGTGACAATACAGTCCTACTAGTAGTGTATTCAGCTTGCTCCACTCTTGCTTTCAAGCAACTCTTCACTACACCAGGACTACACATGAACCTCTTTTGGTTGCCCAAAATT
>VVAS01047304.1:0-10147 GCA_015103295.1 Ptychochromis oligacanthus
CTAACTTTGTACCACTTTTTTTTTTTTTTCCCAATTTTGTTTTTATTATTTATTTATTTTTGTAGTAATTGGTTCTCGTTATTCTTAGTTAGTATGAGTTAATTATCTTTTTAATTCATTGTGTGTGTGTTTTTTCTTTCTTCATGCTTGAAATCCTCACGTACAATTTCTTGCCTGCTTTTGGTTTTTGCCTCTTCGATTGCCTGCTGGTTTTGGACTTGTAACCGGGTCTGGTTTCTTTCATTTGGGTCCTCTTCTCTGAAATTTGACACACTTGAAGCCCACCTATTTTACTGCTGCCTCTGAATCCATTTTTCTTTGCTCAAAATTTCCTTCAGAGCTGCTACATCAAGCTGTGTTGTTGGCTAAAACGAGTAGGTAGCTACACTTCTATTAAAAAGGGGAGCTGTAAATCTCTAAAAGGGAAATTTGGACTCTGTTTAAAATGGCCTGAATAAAATGCAATTTTATTAGATGATTTAGGTGATTTTTTTTGTATCATTTAGTGATTTATTATCCTTTCTAATATTTCATCTGTCTTTACCACCAGTTTGTCATACTGATGTACAGTGGTAGCAAATTAAAGATGAAATTTTTAAATTGACATTGGACCAACACACTGTTTACCAGTGTCATCTGTAAATCATGTTTATCGATTGGTTAGGGAGGTTTTTCTCTGCTGGATAGATTTGCATGAAAAAATGCAGTACACCCTCAGGGGGACAGCAGATTCCAGTCCTCCACTTCCCGCTAGACCAGTTTAACCCAGATTGCCCTTTCCCCTCTTGCCTGTCCTTCAGGAGGTGTTATTGAATTTTTTATTTTTTTTTATGTTTAAAGTTTCCTCAACAGAGAGAGGAATATGTAATTTACTCATGGTTTATTTCAGTTCAGTGGTTACTTTTATATCTTTACACATACACATATATATATCTCTACAAATATATACCCCTTGATTCTCAACAGTAGAAAAGGACCAGCCTCCTCTGCCTAATATCTAAAAATGCTAGGCCTCACCTGATGAAGTTATTAATTTTAACACATTGTGTCATCTTTTTAAGAGGTTGTAGTCATTTACCATATTTCTGTGAGCTGAGATTGCTATATCATGAGTAGTAGTTGGAATTCCACAGTAATGTGGCATGAAACAAAGATAATATGCAATATACATGGACAACTTTTGTTGTCTAATCAAATACCGCAAGAGTTTAAATGCCATTGTCTTCCTCAGCTGAATGCATCCAGCAGCTGTTTATAGATTCCTGTGTATATAACAGGCTGTAACAGCATTAGGCTATCTTAACATTAATGCAGAAGTTATAAAAATAATATAGTGTTTACATAAAATCAACCCAGAGAATAAATGTAACAATATAATATTTACATAATTACAAAACCTTGAAGATGGATTGATAAAATCACAAACCGCCCTTTAGTGCTGATATTATCTTATGCAAGTATTCAGTTTCCCATGTAGTTGTTCTGTTTTATGTAATCAATAGTGAGTGCAGCAAAACATACCATTTATTCACTGCCAGGTAAAAGAGCTCTTGGTCTGTGTTACACAATAAGCATTAGATTTAACAATTGCTGCTTCAGTACAGTGCCGTGTGAAAAATGAGGCTAAAGTTTAATCTCATCCTACCCCAGCCTTTCTATAACAGGTTATACTCATACTTCATCAGCCCAAACTATCGTAGCCTGTTTTTTTTCTCAGTTATCTAATATGTCAGTGTGTTACTGTTTGGCCTTACCAAGCAGCAGCCCAGTTCCCATGGTCATCTAAGCAGATCATTACTTTGTTTTAAATTATAAGTGTGAAATGTTTAGTACTAATCCTTGCATCTGTTTTCCAAAACAACAGCTTCAACATTGCTGCCCTCGACAGGCTTCCCCCCATATTAACCATTCTCTCACATGCCAACACCCTCCACTCACTGTACAGGAGAGAACTTAAAATCAACAGGCCATCTGTGAATAGATAGAAGGGAGGGCTGGAATGGGGCAGCAATAATTCTCCATTCCAGATGTGACCCTGCGCCAAGCTTGGCAGGATTTGGGCATTGATTCGGGGGGAGGGATGGAGGGAAGGAGGGAAGGTTATGGAGGTAGGATTGTGATGGGGCCTGTACTGAGTGGAGAAGGGCAAAAATGTTACGTGCACATGACCGTCAAGAAGAGGGCATTGAAATGTACAATGTCTGGCTTTGAGGGCGATGTGGCAACACAATAAGCACTCAGAGGCAGCCAATCACTGGTTGGAAAAACAAACTATGGGAACTGAGGTGGGAAGGCAGATGGGGCAGGAGCCAGGGCCAGCCGAGGACAGCCATATGTGAGAGGCAGCTGATGTGTGAAGTATTATGCCCAGCAGTCGTTCGCTCTACACACTGCTGTGTATGAGGGCACCTTGGCCCCCTCAGAGTCACATAGATAAACACTATCCAAACCTCCTCATTTACAGCTTCTCATTAGTTAGAGTGGGGAGAAGGAGGGGGAGGAGTGTGTGTCTGCCCGTAACCCTGGCACTCCCCCTGGAATGAATTAGTATGTTTCATATTGTGTTGTGTTTTAAGGTAATATTTTATTTCAGAGCTTCCTTGACCTCTAGATTTGCATGGACAGATACAGAGGTTTTGAGACTGAGTTTTTAAATCTACATCAGTCGGCCTAATTGTGATTCATACCAAACATTAACGAAGAACATTCAATTGTTGTCCTTTGAAAAATGTCCTTGTGACTTTTGTGTCTTTTTCTCAAAACTGCAACTTTAGAAAATTGTCACCATCTAACGACAGTCCTTTTATGGCAAATACTCTCTTTATCATGATTTGTTAAAGACCTGTTCTAAAAACAAAACAGCGTTAGTGATTTTAATCCTTCAGAACCATTCCAGAGGAAAGAGATCTTAAGGGTGCTTTCTCAGAAGCTTCCTGTCAGGGAGATGTATAGTCTGCAAGAGTAATAAAATTTGCAAGCTATTGGGTTGTGTAACTATCGGTTTTACATTTTATTACACACAAGAACCATAGACTATATATAAGGAGATAAGTTATGGCAGCTCCCCAGAAGTGAAAGCAAAACATCACAGAAAATGGCGCTTCTATTTAGAAGTTCAGGACTGGGTACTGGGAAGATTGGGAATTCTCCCTTTGGGATTGCCATGTGTCGGTACTAGATTACTGCTGCAGATATAACCATTTCCTGGGTTTAACTACACTGAGTACATAGTTAAAAGATTTTTAACTAATGGGAATAAAGTTGAAGTGGAAATCAGTAAAATAAAATAATAATAAAAAAAACAAAATCTATATTTGTTAATTTTCTTCTAGCCTACTAATCAGTTCTTTTTCACATTATACCCTGTGAGGCATATAATATGTAACAGTCAGCCCAGCAACACAAATGATTTATTTAATACTTGTTCTACAATCTAAACAAACAAAGAACATGGCCCTAAACAAGAAAGGGAAAGGATGCGGAGGAGGAACCATCACAAGACCAACTAGAGGTGCACTATTGAATGTTATTGTGTGTGAAGTAAATTGGAGCACAATACACCATTCGTAACAGGCTGAACTACGTCTTTCAAGCTATTTATTATTCTATTACAATAAATAGAATTAAGTTCATGTATGTTGCATAATGAGCTGCATCAGCCACAACATTAAAACCACTGAAAAGTGAAGCAAATACCATTGGTACACCTTAATACAATACAATGTTCTCCTGGGAATCCTTGGTCTTTGTTGCAGACCAATCCCAATCCTCATTCACTCCTACATGTGGTGTTTTGACGGGACAAATGATCAGTGGTCTAGTGCCAATAACAACTGCAATATCACTTCAAAGCAGTGAATATTGTTTTCTACACTGAGCAAGGATTCGCCTCGGGTTACATGAACAGATGAACCAAACTTATCACACTACCAAGCTCATTAATTTAGCTGCAGTATATTCACTCAGGGCATGTCTATATGTACTGAGAAAATGTCTGTAATGGACCTACTCTGCTGAGTGCTGCTTTTATTGTTAATGAAAACAGGTGAATTAATAGGTCAACCCCTACCACGCCCACTGTTTATGTATTCCTCCTAATCTCACCCGGTGTCAAACTCCCCTGGTTGTGGAACTAGCACAAACACAATGTGAATATACTTGTTTTTTTTTTTTGCACATCCTATTCAGAGCAACAAAGCCCTGATGCTGATTTTTCAGTACAGGTGCATTTTCAAACAAGCCAATTCTTCATTTCACAAAGTCACTTTTTGACCTTGTCTGAGTGCAGTTCTGAAACGTTTCTGATCCTTTGAAAGATGCACTGTTCCAAAGCACTTGCAACCTACACTAAAATTAATGAGACTACCTGTTATCTTAATGTTTTTTCAACCTAAAGCCTTGCATGTGTGGGTGTGGATGTCAGTTTTTGGGGTCCAGGCTTTCAGACCTGGAGGATTTCAAAACTAGGAGGACTCTCTCACTGCAAATAAAGGCTGAAATAGTCTTGTAAGGTATTTTAGAGAATTTTGTGACCAGACACAGGCAGCACTGAGTTGTCATAGTCAATTAGTGGTACATAAACAAGTGCAAAATATGATACAAAGGTCAAAAAACATCAAAGCATTTATTTATATGTGTTATTATTATTCACTATATTATTTCCAAAGCTTTAGAAGTGGCGTTCCTTACATGCTGTATTTTAGATATCGCTGATGAGACCTGTCTGGATGGAATTTTCATAGACTGTGTCTGTCAGAGGTGCTTTAATCCTAGCTAAGCATGCAACCATAAGCCCTATTGTTCATTGTGTGTTTCTGAAGTGCACTGGGTCTGTGAAGAAATTGTGTCAAATTACATGAACCTTGTTATACTTGAGTGCCGGTCTACTTTTAAACTGAAGTATCAGAAGATTTGAACAACTCATTCAAAACATTAACTGTATGGCATCTGTAATATCATCTGTGATGGAAATTCATGTATCAACGTTATATTCACTTATCATCAGTCACCATCTCCAGCACTTACAAAATACTTAGATGCACAGTTACTGTTGCTGTACAGCATTACACTGGATGTGGCCTGATTCACTTTCCTATCCATCAATATGCTGCTCAGTCATGCAACTAATGTACAAGTTGCTAGCAATTCTGAATGAACCATCTGATCGGTTCAACTTTATAATCCCACTTTTATCAGTCGATACTGTATGTCAGATGTATAAGACATAAACCTCTCTGTGGGAGGTCACTTCATTGATTGGCGTTAGACTTGTGCGGTTTGCTTTTAGTCTAGTGACAGGCTACTGGTAGAAAAATCATGCCTTTCTAATGGTGATTACATGCTTGCCTTGTGAAAATGGACCTGATCAAATTCATTAAAATATAATAATTTAAATGTTGCAAGTTAAGCGAAATCATGTTCATCCTATATATTACATATTTGTCGCATGATTCACATCTTGCTGTATTGTTTCAAATAGTACCATTTGATTTTTTTTGAAGGTATAACAGGAAATGCATGTATGTGTGCATATGTTTAAATTATGGCTGCTCCTACATATGAGTGGGTGTATATACATGCATCCATCCTTACATAAACAGTTAATCTGTAAGTTTCTTTCTTTTATTGCTCTCTATATGCAGTAACATTATTCTTTTTCTATACTGAAAACCCAGTAGCATGCATTACCAATTCTTATGGCTAAATTTACTCTCCTTGGCCCATTTGTAACTAGACAGTGTGAACACAAAATGGACCTGAGTGGGAAATTTATCTTTTTTGCCATCCTTGCTCCAGTCCACATGGAGCTGACTTGACTTTTAAGGACCGATTTAAGCCCAAGAGTCCTCACTTTTCAAACACATCCTTAATCCTCAGCTTGATTTCTGTCAAAGACAGAAATGCAAAGTTGTATGCACACTCACACACATATAGATATATGCATATTCTTGTACAGCTTGCAATATCAGAGTCTTTCTTTCTGGAACTCTACCCACACATTGTCCTTCTCCAACAGTATTCCCAGAACTAAGCTGCTGATTGCGCCACACAGACAGCTGGGGTAGATGTACGTGCAGATGCATTTTAAGCAGAGCCAATAAATCTATATCAGCTGCTTTCTGGGGCTCTCAAGTGTGTCTTAAAAACATATATGTATCTCTTCTTGTCAGAGCCTTGGGTAATCTGCTTTGGTCCAGTCAGGCAGCTGAGCACAAACATGCCCGACATGTCATTGAGAGGATAGAGTGTGAATGTGTGTGTGTATCAGTGGCAAATAATCAGGGCCTTCAAAGTATTCAGAGAAGGCTCTGGATTCATTAGATGAAAATAAAAATAATTCTATACATTCAAATTTAAATTTAAATCCTCTCTGATTTTATTATCCATTACATTATATTGAGGACTTGTTTTTTGCTGTTTTCTGTGAAACTAATCAGACATTTTTCTATTGTTTCTCTGTGGACAGTATAATCTGTTCAAGATATTGCATCATTGATAGAATGCCCTGACCATTAAAATCGAGGAAAGCATAACTATTGATTGTCAGATGAATCGCCACCTTATCGTGGTGGAGGGGACCGGACTAAGTGCAATTTAGAAGGCTCCTATAAAGAACACAACTATGGACCATGTTACCTCACTTGGATCGCGGTTACCGGGGCCCCACCCTAAGCCTGCCTGCCTGCTATGACACACTACAACATATATACAAAATACTTGACATTATTTCTGACAAATCTGAGTAAAATTTAGCAGCTCTATTTCAATCAATGACAGACAGTCCTGAGTGCCTGTACTGAAATTCAGTGTGCATCCTGGAAAACACAGTGTAGAGTGGATAGCTGCAATGTTTACCCTTGCTTCATCTTGTTGTTCCACCTCAGTGAAGGTTGTGCAGAGCTCATGAACGTTTCCAGTTTGATCACTGCCATTTCTCATGTTCTGTCATTCAGGCTTTGCCTCTAAATGATTAATCTCAGATCATTCACACCTGCAAATAATCACGGCCAACATCATTAACCTGGTTGACCCCCTGTTCCCTGTCCAGCTCATTTTTCTCTACTGCTGAGCCTGTTATTCTGTCATTCATCACTCCACTCTGACATGATCTCCAAACATCATGAGAGGAGAACAGCATGTCTTATTGATCTCCCGTCAATGCAGGGAATTGACCAAGAGGAAAGTGATATAATGCTCACACTTTGGTATTAAGTGGTATGAAGTATACGCTCATATAAATTCCCCATATATATATATGCTTAAAAGCTGGAAAACCAACCAATCCATGTATATATTTCAGCCTGTATGCATAACTCTCAAAATCCAAAATAAATTCAAACTTGTGCACCGAATTCTTCTTTTTACACATGCATCTTTGTGTATTTGCTTAGTTTTCTTTTACAAATGGAAGGTTTATTCCACTTCTGCCAGTGTTCTGGTTCTAGAGTCCTAAAGCCCCATCCACATAGGAAGTGACTAGCAGAAGTGTGGCGACCACAGACCACAGAAAGTCAGTGATATTCAGCGAGTTCAAGTAATGATGGGCTGGTCCCAAGTTAAACTTTTCTCAACTTTGAAGTGAGTGCTTGAAGCAACTACCAATGAGAGGACAGTATACTGTTGATTGACATATGATTGGGTGGTAAATACATTAGAGGGTTGCCCAGGCAACTGGAGCCTGGAATGTCTACTAGCAACCAACCATCAGCGACAAAGCGATGCGCTACAAGCAAATCACTTCCTGTGTGGACAGGGTTTAAGCCAGCATTACACCAAAATTTCAAAACCTTTTTGAATACTTTAAAATGTGAAATTATGTTGTTTCATTAATATATATATTAGAAAGATATTAAAGTGATAATATGAGACACATTTCCCAATGAACAGATGATGCTCTGGCAACAAACCACTGGACACCGATAGTCCTTTTCCACTGAAGTGATGCAAATACCTAATCCATAATGGTTCCATGCATTATCACTGAAAAATACATGTGCTCTTGTCAAAAGGTTGGCACCAGCACATAACTGCAAAATTATTCCATAAGTTGGAACCTATGCCTTGTGATGAGTGGCTTCCACAAGAAAGATAAGAGTGAAAACAGTAGCAATAAGAGGTCATCAGGGAAAGTTGAGCCCAACTTCCACTACGTAACATTCAGTTATAAAACCTATTGAAATGCAGGCCAGTTCTCAAGCGGAAAACAGGGTATGCATCGGCACTGTCCTGTTTGAAAAAGGTCTGTAATGATCCTCTAGTTGAGCTTCTCCCTGCTGGAGTCCAGTGAGGAGAGCTGGGTTGTTAGGGAAATTCAGCTCACCCAGTCTGACTCCACAATGTAAAGAGCTGTCAGTCAGCCAGCTGTCAGTCAGCCAGGCCTAATCTCTCCACTGGCTTCACTATGTTTCATCATGTAGTGCTTACTTTGTTTTTAGGTTAATATCCCTTTTGGTTTTCTAAAATATTTTTTAGTAACAACTCCTCACTCATTTGTCTAACTTTGAAGTTGTGCAAACACGAAAGCATGCTAGTATCGTTTTCTTTGTTTCTAAAATACTATGACTATACAATTTAAATCTATTGCTTTCTACATATTTATTCACCTCACTGTATAATTTAACAATACCTTCCTCCTTGAAAAAGAAACTTCAAACAGGACTTACAGGACTCCATGCTTTAAGGCAATGTTTTAATTTCCTGTCATTGCACCATAACATTTCTGCAAAAAATACTACTTACAGAAGACATCTGTTGTACAGGAGCACAGAAAATGAGCAAAATAACATATTTTTCAAGGTTTTTATTGGAGAAACATTTCAGGCAAAATAATATTTAACTGTTGTGACACGGTAAAGTGAGGTCAGACCATTGTAGAACAGTTCTTCAAGATGTACAGTATATCCTTCAAAACTTTACAAAAAGAACTACTTGCCAAAAACACATTTCTCATCTGTTAGTCTCTTTTGTGAACTGAAAAGTATTGTGCAAGTCCAGGTGTGATGAAAAAAAATAAAAACATCTTAGGGCTCACAGAGTTTGAAAAACAGAACTTGACTTTTGTTTTTCTGTCATATACTAGTCAGTAAACCTGTCGCCCTTTGTCACTGTTTACATGGTACTTTCTCCTTCAGTCATGAAGCCTTGTCTCAAGTCTCCAGACAGAGCCTGTGTAGGAGTAATTGTCCCAAACACAGAACTGAAGTTTCTGTCAACAAAACATCAGACCAGATAGCTGCTGCCAGACATCAGTATCTTAGGCTTAATCAAAATGGGTTTGATGGCAGAGCCATTGAGTTTCACAGCTGTATCAGTTAGCACATACTTGTTGAAACCATTTGGGCACTGGAAACACTGCACCCTTCTGAATGATGTATATCTTATTTTATTATAACTACTGCATGCATACTGCACTTCCTCTGCTTGGCACAAATGACAAACTAGAGGGCCACTAAGGCTAATGCCATATTTGCAATTTTAAGTAAAGCCATCTGGATCGGCACCGAAATCTAAAGGGTTATTGTTTTGCCTATTCTTCATCTCTCCACCAGATTTCATGGAATTCAGCATGGCAGTTTTGCACAGTCTTTGTGACTGATGCAAAGATCACACAACCCTAAAAACCAGAAATGCACACTTGTGGCCAGCTTAACATGTAGGTAGACAACTTTCATCACATGTGTTAGCCCAGCCTAGCTGTGAATGTTTTTTCTTTTTCTTTTTTTTTATGTGATCAGATCATGGGGTATTTTTGCTAATTTTAAAATAAACTGATGAATCTAATGGAGTAAAATTAAAGTACTGTTTGTAATGTTTAAAGATGACAAGATTTATTGTATGCATGACAGAATATGACAGAATTATGCACTGGAATAAAGACATACAAAGGCCAAAACATCTTCATCTTATAAACTAAAATTCCACAAGACTGCCTAAGAATAACATCAAGTGTTGACCATAAAGCTGACATCTGGAGATATACTGTATGTTAAAATGCTTTATTTTGGTGTGGCTTATTATATAATCAACAATGTTTTGTTAAGTTTAATCATTATGTTAGCCTCATTCTCAGATATAGAAAAATTACTTTACTAATACTGAAGTTAAAAAAAAAAAAAAAAAAGAAAAAAGTTTTTGAGTAATTTTTTCT